>VZTL01039365.1:0-35746 GCA_013400535.1 Scopus umbretta
CATGACTGCTAAACGACTCTTTCTATAGCGTGATTTTGAAGACCTGTGTGTGCTTCCTTTGTGTGTTTGCTGTCTCCACATGTTCAGTTAATACTGACTTTTCATAAAGAAAACCGTAAAGCTTTCAGATGTGCCTTCTCCTTTTCATATTTGTCAATGGAGAATAGTTGCTTTGTGATACTGTTCTCATGTCACAGCTTCATTTAACCAAGTTTACCTGCATGTGTTTTTTTAGATGTTTCTGCGTGTATGTGATTTTTATTGTTCTTTGTGTTTTTTCACTTTCTGAATATTTTTATGTTTCTCATAACTTCCTGATTCTACTTCTGGTTGTAGCCAGGTTGTGTTACCAGCTTACATCTCATATGCTGTCCATTGTGCACTTTGGTCTTGTCCTGCCCTGTTTTCCTCCTCACTAAGTATCTTGCTTTAAACTAACTTGTCACTATTTTATTTTTCTTTTATTTTTCCATTTTTTCCCTTCTTCCCCAACTTCCCCATACAGGACCCAAGCCAACAAAAAGATCTTAAATTGATTCTCAAACCAAATCTTTGATTGTAATAATTATCACTGAGGTATTGTCAATGAATGGAACTACTGGATCTTTAATAATGAGATACAAAATGAAACCTGATACCTTTGTCACTTCTACCTGATGAGAACAGCTGTTAGTTATGAGAAAGAATATGTAAATAGGCCATACTTCTGAAGCCCAAAGGAGGTCTTTAAATATGCATCAGTTCTGTGCTGCAGTTCTTGTCCTCATACTGCTTTGCTTTAACAAAAACCTGGGGTGTGTTAGGGGATATGAAGGAAGGCTTAAAAACCAAAGCAGCACAATTTACTGATAACCAGCAATCACAAGTGTTGCAGGGTAACTTTTACAGAATAATGTCCTGAGTAAACGGAGTAAACTTTTGCTGTGATACGATACTGATATCCTAATAATAATAGAAAATATAAAAAATAGTTCTGATGCCTCTTTACAGGTGCTGTTGTACTCAAAATTTCATGCTTTTCTGAAGCTGAAAGAATATATATGCTAGTTAAAGATACAACTGTCAATGACAAGCCTCTGAATGCTGTGGTGATTCCTGAAGTTATGGTAAGAGATGGGTTTGAATTTAAAATATGTCTTTAAAAGAAAACCAACTACCTTAAGACTTTTTTTGCTGGAAGTAAATGTAAATACATTTTATTCAAAGGAGCCATACAATGAGTTTCTGTAAGTAGTGTGATGAAAAAAAAATACTTGAGACCCTGTACTTCATGTATATGATGTACTTCTGTGAGTTGTCACTTGTCCAGTTACTGCTGAGTTGTCAGCAATAACTATACAACTATACAACTGCATAACTATACAACTAAAGGCGAGAAAACCAATTTTTTTTTTCCTCTTTATTTCCTTCAGTGATCAAAATGTTAGGTGGGGTTTTAGTTTTAGCTGGTGTGTCTTAAAATGCTTACAACAGTTTTGTTTTGGGGACTAAATGTGTTTCCTCGCTAACCGTGAGGTAAAGTACTGCTGCTGATCTTCACATTTACTGTATCTTCATTTCCCCCATTCTGTAGCAGAGGAGTTTTGACATTGTTTAAATGCTGCATTGCACATTTCAGAGGAAAACAGTCTTTTGAAAGACTTAGTGCAAGAGTCCTTACACAAATTCAGGCTTGATTCTGATGTATTAATTTTTATAGTTACAAACCACTTTCCTATGAATCAGTTGGTTTAATAATAGGTTTCATGTTAATAAAGCAGATTCAAGGTGTAAAGAGGGAAATGGTTCACTGAGTAAAGTGATTTTTAACCAGGATGATGTAGGTTCTGTCCAAAAGAGAATGTAGCTGTAGTTAACGTTCCGCTGAGCTGTTGCGCATCTTGCAGTTACTGTCTTTCTGCAGTTGCATTATGGCAAGTGAAGTGAGGGTCCTGGCTTGACTTCTTAGAACTTCACAGAAGGTTGAAAACTTAAAAAAAACCCCCATAATTAGTGGGAACTATGAAACAGCTTTAGATGGGAGGGTTTCAAGTTCAATAGCCATAGTTGCTTTTACCATTTAAAGAGTCCTATGCTTGCCAAAGTTTTCTGAAGGCAATATTACTTTTTTTATATGATGTAAGCACTAGCGGCAGTGCTTACATCAAAACTGGCAAGATTAAACACTATATGCTCTCCAGAAAGAAGTGAGTGCTTTGTTCTTACGCATTCATAGGCAATATGTTTTGTGAGATCCTTACAAACCGAGGTCCCCCCTCATCCAAACCAGGTTTCAGAGTTTCTGTTATCTGAAACAGAAGGCAGCATGAAGATGGGACTGCTTTTGGATGCTTATTTTTGGTGGTTTTTAGGCAAATACATTATGAGCCTAGATTTGGTGCACGGTGTATGAAGTTGAACATACTCTACTCTGTGGATTACGTGGGTCTGGTTTTCTGACACTAGATATGTTTGAAATTAACTTCTTGATGCCAGGAATATACCGATATGCTATCTGTTATCTCATGTAAAATATCTTTTAGAAACTCCAGTTCAGGGGACTGCTAGGGATGCTTTTCTAATATGTAAAAAAGATAGAGCATCTGTACATGTGCACATACATTTTGTTTCCATGTCAGCATATATTGTTCATATTTGGTCATCTCACTGAAATGAGCCAAGTGTTTATCTAAATAATATTTCAAGTGTTGTTCATATGCGCTTTGGCCACCCAGCTTATGCTATTCACTAATTACCCAGGGTAAACTAATCTGTGATTGTTGACCCTACTTTGGGTAGCAGTTGGACTGATGGCCTCCTGAAGTGCTTTCCAATCTAGATTATCCTTTTGCCTTTGTTTATACTTTATATATGTGAACATTTAAATACAGCACCAGGAAAAACTTATACAGGAACTGAGCACAATATTATATTTATGCTGTGTTTGACAATTCCTCTTGTGGGTGAAATACAAAGAAATGGGGAATGAAGGACTAATGTGTAGTCTCAGAAGAAGAATGGGTGATAAAGGCCACAGTGTTTTGGTTAATGAATGATTTTTCTAAATTACAACTTAAAAAAACCCACACACACAAACAAAACAACCCTCCTTAAAAGTCGATAAAAACACAGCAGTAATTTGGTGGCTAGCAGGTTGCTAGTCCTTCATTTTCTGGAGGTGAGATTAACTTCCTCTGTGTCTGATAAACCACCTAAGGAGGAGGCCCAGTCTGGCATGGTCAGGTCTGCCAGAAGCAATTCATCCTCTTATTATCATTACTGAAGTTTGAATGCAGAATCAGTTTGCATTAACTGCTTATTAGAAAGTCAAGTAATTAGTGTGATCAGATACATGGATCTATTTTGCCAGGTTATTATCTCAGGCCTTGAAGAATTTAATCAAACACTTTTTCATTTCACAATATTCAAATAAATAAAAATACTCTCTTTTTTGGAGTGTGAAAGAAATACAGCCTCTTACAAAGCTGTTCAGCTGCTGTGTGTAATAACCTGCAGGGACAGTTTGGTAGCGTGCCAAGGTGAGAGACATTGCAAGTCTGAACCTTTGAATTGAAAGCTAATTTACCAGAACTCCTTTTACAGTACTGGCAAACAAGGAAATCAGCAGAGAGTTGAATGAAGCCAGTATCACCACGAAGGTGACAGGTTTTTGTGGCTTTATCACTAAGGCTGCTTAGCAGCGGAGTGCCCTCTGACATACTGTGTTTAGGTTCCTTAAGAGTGGTAGAAAAAGATGTGGGAGCTTCCCAAAAGGGTGAAATTTTCCATTTCATTCATTCCACTAATTCCTTACAAAAATGTGTCCAACTTAAAAGCACGATAGTTTAATGATCCTTTTAGCCAAAACACCATGAAAGGTTATTTTCCACCCTTCTTCCACTGTTGCAATTCCTCAAAAAGTAAAGAGAAGGCCCGAGCTCCTGCTGTGTTGACCAAGCTGCTGCTCTGGTTGCAGTGAGACACCTTGCACAACATTCCTCATCAGATGCAATGACTGCTTTTCTGGCCAGGGTGGAGGAATTTTGTGCTTGGGGCATCATGAGTCCTTGCACATGGGAGGTGCTGCAGACATCCCACTTGCAAATGTTGAATTTTACTTGTCATTTAGAGATATTTGCAGTTCCCTGAGACAGCCCACCTCCCTGGAAGATGCGCCATGGTTCTCATGCTGGCAGACCTGTGGTACAGAACACCTTGTTCTGCTTTGTCATCAGATGTGATTACACAGTACACTCAACAGAAAGGGGATTAGTGTGGGTAATAAATATCTTGCCCCAGCCTGAAGCCGCATTGTGCTAATCCTGACAAATTAAGCGATTCACAGTGACTGTCAGAGTGTCTAAATCACATGGCCTCCTTCAGCTGTCTCCAAGAAACAAGCAATAAATTCCTTCCTGAAAGCCAGCCAACACAAAACCCTTCTGCAGATTTCACTCCTCAAGCAGAGCACTGAAGCCAGGGCTAAAAAAAAGGGGGGAAGGGAGTCCTGAGGCTGAGTCACACATCCCCTTCTGCCCAGTAACAAACTCATTCGTACGTCCCCACTGCGGCTTTATTAAGGGATTAAAAAAAATTACGGAGCATAAGAGTGCTACCCTTGAGGCCGTAATCGTAACGGGGCATGTACTTCTCAGAAAGCAGTGCAGCAGCTCTGCTGTACAAACTGTCATAGAGTTTTTAACCCCTACTGAAAAATAAATGTTTTCTTAGAAGCTGGCCTTTATCTAGGGGTTTAGCAGTGTTTCTTACTCCTGTAAGTTTAATGAAGAGTGATGATGGGAAGCAAGTTAACTGTAAGGCTAAGCACTTTCTAGAATACTTCTGTTTATTCTGTATAGGTGCATTTAGTCCGAAATAGGTGTAGTTAGGGATTTACATTAGAAGATACTTGCACAAAGATTGTTTTGAGTGGTAGGACTGCTCAGTTTACACTACATACAAATATTTTGTTAGCTCCAGGCATTCTCCTCAGCTGCTTGTGAGTCTTAGTAGCATTCTGGCTAAATGTTTCTCTTTTTTTGTTTGTTTTGTTGTTTTTTTTTTTTTTTTAACAATACTGACTCTTGACAATTAAGAAATTTAGATGGCAGTTTTGTAGAAACTGTAAATATATATTTGCAACAATATGTGTTTACTTGAGTAAGATCTCAGCCGACTTCCCAAAACACAGCTGTGCTTTTGAACGCCTTGGAGCTTACCACATCTCAAAAATCATTGTGATTATCTGAAATTCCTTGTGAATTATTTTAGTTACTTGGTTTTAAACCCAGTGCATTAGAACTTGCCTGTAAAAGCAAGTAATATAAAACATGTGTTCAAACATGTCACTTCTAAATGTTCAAAACCAGTATTTTTAGAAACTGATTTCCTGAAGAAAGAAGGTAATCAAATGTTCTTGTCCACATTCAACTAAGGTATTTGTTTGACTTGAATATTGGGCTGATTTCTTTTCTCTCATTCTTTTTTGAAAAAGTTTTTGTTTACTTTGAGCTGCAGAGCTGAGTATTTTTTTCTTTCTATTAACCCCTTACCCTGCTTTTTTTAAACCCCAGAAGTTTCCAGGCGTTGGACCAAGCCTGAGGTTTCAGACAGCCTGTATTGTTCAGAAAGTTGAAATGAATGGAGATGAAATTTAGGTAGTAAAAAAGCTTTGAACAGGAAAAAATGGGAAGTGGTCAGGTGGGAAGGTAAGGCAGAGTAGAAGCTAGAACAAGGAGTGCAGGAAGGGAACAGTTTGCCCTGTACTCCATGGGACGTAGCGTTTCCTTTCAGAGCTGCTCTGCCTTTCACGGCTTGTGGGATTTTCAAAGGACCAATTATAATGGGATATTGCAGATGATGGTGCAGGAACTGATGGAGTAACAAGGCGGCCTTTACTTCTGAAAAAGCCAGAACTCTGCTTACTATTTTTATTAATGCCTGTGATGGCTCAAGGGGAGGAAATCCACTTCTCTTGTTGGGATGTGTGGTTCCTTGAGCTGTTGACCTTACAACTCAAGAAGTCCTTCCTTTTTGTGACAGTGGCATGCATTGTTTTCCTTAGACTTCCTTTGCTGGCTACAAATATCCTTTCCGTGTGCTTAGCAGAAATAAATATATTACCCTTGTGTGTTAGGGACGCTTTGAAAATTGCTTTCCCTTTTCCAGTAAAGCCTGAATATGGAGGTGAGAGGTGTTTTGCCTTGTGGCTCCTCTGGAGAAGCTGTGTGGACAGCTTTGCAGTCTCTGTCTTGCCAACCTAGCTATTTTGCCAGCAGTGAAACCTTTCTAGTAAAACAAAATTTTGAGGCTCTTCTGGCTCTTTTTCAGCCAAAATAGCCCTTGTTTGGCTAATGTTTTTTTGAGAAAGCATACGTATTTTCAAACTGGATGTCTCTGGTAGAATGAGGAAGAATGAGGAATGAAGGGCCAAGAGGAGAAGTGTGTGCCTGCTTCACCAACCTTCTTACCTGCTTTGTGTTCCTCTTCCCAGTGTGTTTTCTGTGTGTGTCTGCAAATCACGCTGGATGGCAGAGGGCATTTCTCATGCAGGCAGTGACACAGAGGAGAAGGATTCTTATGTTTTTGTGGGTATTTTGACATATCTGGCAGGGTGTGACTTGCAGAGGATTAGCACCCAGCTCTTTTAGGAAAGCAAAATTTGAGGAAATCTCTCAAATATCGGGAAGCCCCAAATGATTGCTTGTTTTTAAGTGTCCTGATCAGCTCACAGGTAGATGATGGTCTGGAGCATCTCAACATCAGACTCCAGGCTGTTTCTGCACAAAGTTACTCATTAGTTTGTCCTGATTTCTCCATTCTTTGCCTTTGTTCACACTCTCTGGTAGTCACTCATAGATGGCAGCCAACTTGCTTTCTGGGTGCTGTGTCCTCCCCTCTGCAGCTGTTGGAATCTCTCTGCACATTTGCACGCTGCGGTCATGCTGCTGCCTCACTGCCCCCTGAATCATTCTTGTCTAAATTGACTTATATTTAGCACTGTTGTTCCGTTCCCTGAATCCATCCTGTCAGCTGCGTGACAAATTGCTGTTTCCTGAATGCTGTTGGATTTGTAAATGCAAATTACTGTGACTTAGGGACTGTGGCAAATGTTTCTGTTTTGAAGCGTGCTTGCTGAAATGCCCGACAGACTTTTCTGGCGCGTACCTGCCCCACAGGCCTGCGGCAGGACGGATAGCAGGTGTGCTGGTGTTGTCTGGTGGCTCTAGAATCATTTACAAACCATTTTACAGAATGATTTATGGGCTGGCTGGCTGACTGAAAACCAGTCCCGAGGGGGTGCTTCTGGCGGCTGGAAGTTTTGACCTCGGGTGAGGCTGCAGGTACCGTTCTGGCTCAGTCCACGGAGTCCCCCAGGAAATCCCTCCTCTGCTCCGTGCAGCAGCTTCCCTTGGAGTGGTTTCTGGATGGGTACCAGGCTCTCCTGCAGCACGGCCATGCTTTGAGAACCCTTTCAGCAGCAGCTTCAGTAGAGGTATGAGGATTTTAAGACACTGGCACCAAATCCTCCCAATTAAAAATCTTAAAGATATATTTTTAATAGAAGCTTTCAGCCTCTGATTTCATGGGGAGGGGCATCCCAGCATCTGCCCCGAACAAGCTCATTTTGAAATGTTTTGTCCTTGTAAATTAACACAGATTCTAAGATGACCACAAAACTTCAGACAAATGCTTCAAGTGTTTTTGAGAGAAGTCTTCTGTTTGCAAGGAAAGTGTTTCAATTGTACATGACTCTGGGAGGTACCTTATCCCTCACGCTATTCTTTGGCAAAGACTGTTTACTGAAAATGTGTAGGAAGGACTACTTTCGGTGTTTTTGTTTTTAACGTTAGGCTTAACTGTGTAGTTGGAGCAGGTTAAGCAAACTTCAGTTGCCCAGAAAACAAGATCACCAGCTAAGCCGTCCATTGTTTGGACATTGAATCTTTTTATTTATCGAATCTGGACTTTTTTTGCTAAGTGTCAAGGAAGCATCAGGAAATAATTCTGAGATGCAGTAGTAATCTTCCTGCCTAGTCATGGTTTTGGCTAATCCTTTTTCTTGTCTTCTCTCAGGCTTCCAAGATACCACAGAACTGCTGCCCGCTTCTTGTATTTGTGAATCCAAAAAGTGGTGGTCTAAAAGGTCGGGATCTGCTGTACAGTTTTAGAAAGCTGCTAAACCCTCATCAGGTTTTTGAACTTACCAATGGTGGCCCACTGCCTGGGTACGTCATCGTATTTTTAAATTTTTATTTATGTTGTTTTGTTATTTTTTGAAAGGATGGATCAGATTCACTTGTTATAAAGATCTAAATTGCTTCTGTTCTGTGCCTGAAGACCAGAGCAGTGGATCACTCTTTCTGACTGGTTGTCACTGTGAGAACAGGTTTAAACTTTGAGGTTCTCTAAAAAAAAAGAGAATGGAGTAGTTTCTGATGTATATGCTGGTGTCAAGTCTAATAGAGTCCAGTCCTGGGAAAGTCATATGCACTTTACAATAACACAGATTTAATAATTACTAAAAATAAAAAGATTTTGTAATGGAACGGACATGGAAAGAGAAATGTCACATTGCCTGACGAGGGCTTGTTTTTGCTTGCATTTCCGCTGACGTTTCTTGGGAATGAACAGTAAAGTATAATAAAATTTCTATCTTGACTCTTGAAACTTGGCCACAATTGCAGAATTAACAGGGTCTGCCTGATCACATCTGCAACATTTCTAAATTCAAGGAACAGAACGTAATGTGCTTGTAGGGAGGCAGGAACCTATTACTTGATTTAATCAACACCACTTTGTTATCAGCTTCATAAAACTGAAAGTGATGGTTGTGGCCTACTCAGTGTAGCCTCATTCCTTCAGCACTGCTTTTACAAAGAACTGTCACGACAAGCTCTTTAAAACAAAAACTTTTGTGGGAGAAACGCAGCTTATGCAGGAGGAAAGACAAACAAGCTGCACAAACTAAGTTTTTTGTCAAAATGGTATCATTCTGTTGTCTTTCTAATGCAGTCCAAGCTGCAATTTCAGTAATTCGCTCATTGTTTTTATTGCCCATAGAATCCTTCTGTAGCTTTATGGCACAATGTTTCCACTTGTTCATTGCTTCTTGTGCAATAGGGAATAAAAATTCCTTTGCAGGATATCTCAATATGTAGGTAAAAGCAAACAGGAAAACAGTACTATGAAGAAGAAAATGTACTATGAGTCCTATGACTAAGTTAAAAAAAAACAACAAAAACACCACTCATCAACATCTCAGCTAGGATTTAGAGAGTTATAGATGTTCGTATTGAAATTATGAATAGTTAGATCTGTGTGCCTTTGGTGAAAAAAGAAGAGATTAACAGTATAATTCTAGCTGTGAAGAATCTTAGAAGAATGTGATTGTCACTCTTTTAAACAGCTTTATCTAAAAGTTCCTATTTTTCCATTCACTTTGTTGAAATTGATCCTGAAATGGATGGTGAAGTGTGGGGAGGGAAATCAAATAATAGTGTGGTATCTTAAATAACATATTAAGAGGCTTCACTTTTCCTGTACTACGTTGTAACATTTCTTTTCCCATTTGCTTTGTTTCTCAATGGAGGTTTCACACGTTCTCTAAAGTCCCGGCCTTCCGTGTGCTGGTGTGCGGAGGAGATGGCACCGTCGGCTGGGTCCTTGGTGCACTGGAGGAGATCAGACACAAGCTGGTGTGTTCAGAGCCCTCAGTTGCCATCTTACCTTTGGGTACAGGTGAGAATCACAGCGAGCACCATTCTTCTGAGGGCAGAAACCCTCCAGAAGGTTTATCTTTACTTATCCACCAGACAAACAACTCAATTTTGCAGTAGAGATGCCATGACTCTTCTGGCCAGTGTTGGAGAGTAAATGCAACATCAGCTCTTCAAGGAAACGTCAGTCATGCTTTCTGAAGGAAAAACAAGCAGCAGGGGTGTTGGTATGGGTGTGTCTGAGTGGGCAGGGGTTGGAGAGGGCAAAATATTCTCCCCCTGACAATCACAGGTGCATCAGCCCTTGCTGTAGACCAGTGAACTCAGCTGCTCCCTGACTTCTCAACTCCATAACAGGTTTTTCTATCACTTTTTGTGAAAACTTTTCAGATGAGACAGCATATCTGTATATAATACTAAGGACATGTGCAACCACAACAACGTTTAGATATTTTTTCTGCTTGTTAACTTTTCAGTCTGATAAACTACTTCCATGACTTGTTTGGAGCACCTTGATGCGATTTGATTTGTAGAACAGGGCTGATGCACTTTTTGATGCTTTTAGCTAACTTAGGAAATGCATTCATATTTTGGGGCTCTTCATTGTTGCCCAGGTAATGACTTAGGGAGAGTCTTGCGCTGGGGAGCTGGCTACAGTGGGGAGGACCCCTACTCGATTTTGGTTTCCGTGGATGAGGCAGACGATGTTCTTATGGATCGCTGGACTATCCTTTTGGATGCAGAGGAGCCAGCTGAAGGTGCAGACAATGGTGTTGCAGAACCTGAGCCTCCAAAGGTGAGCTGAATACTGTTTGGGTTTGATTCTTAGGAACTGTTGTTCTAGTGAAAATGACAAAGAAGATAGATATTAGCATCGCTTAATCTTTTATTGCTCATTATCTTTGAGCTTGGGCCTTAGTGAACACAGCATACGTCTAGATCTAGTGCTTCAGTTTTGGTGTGACTGGTTGGCTGCAGAACACGTCATAGCTATTTGGCAAAAAGTATCTGATAGAGGAACAATTAAAAGATTAAAGTGACAATCGCGTATCTATTTGCTTCAGCTGGAAAGAAACTTATTTCTCAGATAAAGAAAAGCTTTTTGAAGGAACACCAAACACTTTGCAGAACACTAGTGAAACTGAAGTGTTGACAAAAAACACCCACCCCTCCCAAAAAAAAAAGTATTCTCATCTTTCCTTTAACAGTTTAAGAAATGGCTGTGAGTTGCTAGCATATACAGGAAGTAAATCCTTCTGTCATCTTATCTGCCATTGTGTGTCGGTTTACATGCATCTGTTTTATTTTGGCATCTGTTTTATTTTTTTTGAGTGAAAGTCCCTGTCCCTTGGTTCATATTACTTATTTCTGTTTAGGAGAATAAAAATGTTCATCGTAGATAGTGACTTCAGAGCTTTGTGTGAATCCTCGTTCTGTTTATCTTCAGACAAAACAAAGAAATTGGACAAGGGGGTGGCAAAAAGAAAGTAAGAAATTGTAATAATGGTAGCAATTGACTAAGATTTTAGTCCAGTTGCTGGAAAATTCTAGGCATTACGTGTCAATTGGAGGATTTAAGTTACTCAGGTTCCAGCTATTTTTCACTTGGTGGAGACAGGTGTTGTTCTGCCTTGAGCACTTCATCTGCTTTTCAAAGGTGAAGGGTGGGAGAGTCAAGGACTAGGATAGAAAAGCTATGGAGTGAACTGGCATGCAAAGGAAGAATTAATTGTAGAAATGGTTGAAATCTGTAGAAACTTGACATTGGCATATAGGGAGCTATTTAAAATGCAGCTGAGTAGGTGAAGTCAAGTTCTTCACTTATCTGGCATAAGCTGGTCACCTTCCAAAGTAAGGAAGAGCGTCTTCCCAATGATGTGATGATAAATCCATGGCCAATGTCAAAAATAATAATGGCATTAGTGTTCAACAACTTGTGTAGTTATTGCATAGAATCACTGTGAGAAGTTGGGTTCGTTTTATTTCTGCATTTGTTTTCTGCCTTATTGTACTTATTACTTGCAATTAAGATTAAATTTCGAAGTTTCTGATACTTTGGAAATAATGACTACACATGTCAACAATTGTCTGTACAGCTTTATTTTTAGCACAGTATTTCTGGAAAATGTTTTCCAGAATCTGTCAAGATGCAAGTGACTTGGAAGGATCATCTGCAAAACTTGCTTTTGTTGAAAAACTTTGGAACCTCTTCATTAATAAACATAAGGAGGAAATAACACAATTTTTTTTTTTTGTCAGATTGTACAGATGAACAATTACTGTGGTCTTGGCATTGATGCAGAGTTGAGCTTGGACTTCCATCATGCTAGAGAAGAAGAACCAGGGAAATTTAACAGCAGGTAATCCTGGGGAGACCACAGGTGAAGGGCAAACTCTGTGGTATTGCATAACTTCCAACCTACAATATGGATGATAATCTTGAAATGCTACAGGTATCCACAAACAACATTGCTTGAGGCAGAGCTGGTACAGGGAGGAATTAAGTTAGCCAGCAACTCGTAGACACAGAATTTGGAGGTTTTGTTTGGTTTCCTGGTTTTTTTTTCTTTTGTGTTTTTTTTTACCTTTACCAAGAGAGAGAACCAAAGCAGTTTTTAGAAGCCCTGTCATTATCATTCAGTGTACTTATTTGCTAATAACTGCAGTGTTGAGTTCAATTAAATTTTAGCAATAAACACACTGTTCAGAATGTCTTCATACCTTTCCTACCCTTGCTTAGCGCTGTGGTAGCACCTGCATGGTGGTGATAAGGACAAAAAAAGATCTCTACCTCAAGTGACACTGTGTGATTAAATAAAGTTGTGGAGAGACACCTTCCTCCCTTTCTGGCATGCAGATCAATCAATGCTAGTGCTTTTTCTTCATCCTATAATAACTGAAATTGGTGAGAAAAAGAAATCACATTTGTGTAATTAATCAGCAATTCCTTGTAGAAACTGCTTTTGTCTGCTTTCCCCTGTGTTTGTGAGTAAATGTCCTCTAAATTGTTTCTCGGTTGTGAGAGAGTTACAGCCAATTACAACTATGCAGTATTCAAATCCTAACTATCAAAAATATTCTCTGGCCGGTAATGAGTGTAATGATGTGTAATCCTACCTATCTTGCAGTGTTCTGTCTCTCATTACAGGCATTGCTCCTGTTTTTTTCTTAAAATGGAGTAATACAGGATATTATTTGTTGTACATAAGTTGCTATTAGGTACTGGTCTGCATTTTCAATCCACTAGATTAAAAACATCATAGGTAGTAAAATCAGGCTATAAGTTTGTGTACAACAGTGTCTGTTCTAGTGTATAAAACTGTTCTAATTTACTTGTGCAAATAATGTAATGTAAGAGTTATGTTCATTCTTCCTTTAAAATACACTACTCTCGACTTTGCAAAGCTGCAGCACTTTAAAAGATGTGTCCTTTTCTTATTGTCACTGTACTTAAGGGTTATACTTTGACTTTCATTGCCCTGTGTGCTTTTCATCCCTTGAATCATTGTCTCAGTTCACAGTGTGCAGCCCCTGCAGCGCAGTGGGCGTTGCCTTGGTACCACTCTTGCAGACCTTTTACACGCGTGTTTGGACACTCTGCAAGCAGCGTGTCTTGAAGGGCATGTGGGAAGGAAGAGATGATTTTTATTTTTTTTTCTAAATCTGAAGGGCTATATATTTTTGTGATTCAAGATCTGGAAAAGAGAAATAATGAATTGATACTCGGGTATGGTTTTGCAGGAGATAAACAGCTTGTGCAGGCTAACAGTCCTGACAGATGATTGTTGCCTTTCACTGCCTGTGACAATTGTTAAAATTGCTGGCTTTACCGTTTCGCAGGACATGCAAGTACACACTCTTGCCAGCAAGAGTAGCAATGTTTTAAAAATTATTTTCAGTAAATTAACTAAGAAGGGTGGCTACTTAATGCCAGATGCAACAGCTGCTGGCATGTGAACTGGCTGCTCTTGAGTGCAGAACAGGAAGTTTCAGTTTGGGGCAACAGAAATTGCTGGTAGGCCTTGGAAGAAAAATGGACTTGAGTGCTCTTCTGAATCAAGACCTTAAGCTGCTAAATGTCCTGTGTGCTCTCTGGCCCCATGCTGTAGAGTCTCTTTACACACTCAGGACTCCTTACCTTTGCCTAGCAGCTCAAAGCGCAGTGATGATTTCCCTGCAGGGAATTTAGTGCTAAACTCTTATCACAGGGCAGATAGAAATAGTGGATGTTGTGGCAGTGATGGTTTTTACGTTGGTGAGTGCCAAGCTGTGTGAGTTTTTTTCATAGTGTAAAACTTAAGGATCAGGGCATCTGCCTTCATTCCCCCATTCCCATGGGAACCTGGAGCAATCTTTAGGGTTGCTGATTATGGAAGAGACCGCATCTTGTTTGTGCCATCCAAAATTGACAGCAGACGGCTGTGGCAGGCAGTCTCCTGGATGTGAGCTTAGGCAGAGAGAATATTCTGCATGATTTAATGCAAGTTTAGAATTGTTCTGCAAAGATACGGAAGGCTTGGGCGGGGGGGTGGGAGTCTGAAAGTATTGGTTGGTTGATTTGTTGATTGTCAGTTTTGAAATCTTGCAACAGCAGCTACTGTCTAACTCATTTTTTTTTCCATCTTGGGTCCTGTGTATGTGAACCTGGTAAAATTCTTTCCCAGTCAGTAAGGTCACCCTAATAAAAGCACCCGAACAGATGCTAATTATTGGTCAGAGCTCTTAGGTTTGCAGTGGTGGTTTCCCACCCAGTGGTGAGCTTGTTGAATTGCAGGACTGGATAAAAGGCGGTCATTTTGTTTTGCTTGATAGCTGTCTGTGCTGTGTGCTGCAGTTCTGGGAGGTTTGTTTCTGAGAGAAATTACCTATGGGTTTATTAGTGCTTATGGGAAATTGAAGTTCGTTTAAAAAGGCCTGGCACACAGTTTTCTTATCCATCACCTTTAAAGGGGAGTTTCCCAAACCTGCCCTTCTGGATGTGCAGCTGTTTGCAAGAGCTCTGAAAAGTCTGGCTTTCTGCATCAGCTCACTTTGTTTCTTCATGACTCTTAAGGACTGGCTTCTTTATTTTGTTTTCATGAAAGCTTGGAAAGCAGTTACTGATGGTCTTGCTTCCTCTGGCCACCAGAGGTGCTTGCTGCTTGGGCAACAACCACTGAGATGATTAAACTAATAGTGCAAGTTGATGCTATGGCATCTCCCTGAGTCTATGGAGACTTGTTCTTGGGACTTTTTTAAAAGAGTAAAGGGTGTTTTTCTATCAAGTATACAGGACTGCAGTACCTAAAAAAACACTTGTTTTACTTTTGTAATCCATGAAACTGGTCCTATACAGGATCACCTTTTAACTTTACCTATTCTGAGCTATTCAATTAGCTAAACTGAAGAATCAGTCCAACCTTCTGCATGTCCCTCAGGAAGGGTGTATGTAGATTTATGGGTGTAGCCAGTGGGGTATCAGGTAGTCTGTGAATGTTGGCTGTACTTGTAATGCATCTTTTGTAGAAAAACAAACCAAAAAGTGATTCCTGAGCTGTGTAGGTCAAATCCCCAAACTCATCTGAGCAGTAGGATATTACTTCCATATCTGTACTCTAGAGAGCCTTCCAAATCGTTCTGGGATGACACAGTGATGCAGGTCTTGCAGCTGAGCTGATGCAAGGAGTCACTGGCTCCATGGAGATGGATGAGCTGCATCTAACGCCCTGGCCTCCTCTCTCATCCCCATCAGTATCATTTACAGCAGTGACTGCAATGTGGGTCTCACCTAATACAAACTTTGACTTCCTTCAGCACAAATAAGGTGTAGGAGACTGCTCCAAGGACAGCGTCCTCCTTCCTGCCTCGCTAATTAACTGTGGTGAAACAACAGTCTGCAAAACTGTATCTAACCAAGGGTTTGTTTTAGGAGATGCTTGTTCTTTCTACCCAAGTGGGCAAGCTAGTATCTCATTGACTACTGCTAGCAGTAGACTGACAGCTTCTACTGCCACTTTCTCCCCAAATCACATCCCACATGCAGATGTGCAAAGAAGGGTGGTGATTCTATGTAGCAGCGGATGTGGAAAGATCACCCTTCCAAACTTGGCTGGCCATTTTAAACATAAAATCTTTCAGTCACCTTCAAAACCATCGCATAGGAACTGGTGCAATAACATTACAGAAATCAGTTTGTTCATTCTTATTTGGTCTCAGTGTCCTAATAAGATACATAAATGGAATGGAATATGCATGGAAGGATGAGTGATAGGATTTAATCTCTGACCGATTTACCCTTTGTTGTGCATCATGGGGTGCTGTATCAAATGTCTTACTGTCTTGTCTGGAGTAAAAGTGTGCCTTAAATAGTGTTACATCAAGTACCTTTAATTCAGTGCTGTTTAAAACTGTTAGCATGTAGCACTAACCATTCCCAATGCAATCATTTAAAAGAACGGAACAGTCTCTGTCTGAAGAGTTGACTATAACTCACATGCTAAACTGGCTGTCTTCCCCACCTGAATGTCTACAGCAGTTAGACATAATGCTAGAGAGATTTTGCAGAGTTGGATTCCAGTGACATCCATGGATGTAGGGTAGTACGGCCAAATAATGGAAACTTAAGCGTTTTATTTTTATGGTTGCCCTGAAGGTCATGTATCCAAAGGTTTCCATTATAGAAGAAAATACTGTGTGTGTGTAACTAACATTTGTTTATGTTATTCTTAAAATATTTTGACATTTCTAGGGATGCCATAATATTCCTCATCTTTTTTTACTCTAAAATTAGAGATGTTAGAGCTCTGTCACAGGTTAACATTACTGTGTTTTATTCACTTCAAGTGAATTAGTGATATCTAAAGCAAAGACTTGCAAAGGTTTTTATGCCTTAATTATTCTAGTGTTGCATGAGAAAACATTTTAAAACATTTCCTGAAGACCTCTAGGTCTTAATTAAAACTACAGTTTTCCAGCCCAGAAGTTTACATTTCAAAGAAGCATTGCATGCAGGCAACACTTTAAGAAGGGATGATTTTTCTGTAATAAAATTTGACAGATCTCCACAATGCCTCAACAGCACAAATCATCCCTCAAGTAAAAGGCATATAAAGTACCAGTTTGTGGATTATGCTTTCTGCAGTAAATTTGCAGAGGGTTTTAATTGAAAAACTCTTTAAACATACCTGCTAGAGGACGATACTAGTATACGTACGAGGAAGAGTGCTTTGCTGGGCCTTACCTTTTAGTTACAGGATGCTTGTCTGCTCCTAGGTTTCACAACAAAGGAGTTTACGTGAAAGTTGGGCTGCAGAAGATAAGTCATACTAGAAATCTTCACAAAGACATAAAGCTTCAAGTGGACCAGCACGAGGTGGAATTACCAAGTATAGAAGG
This sequence comes from Scopus umbretta, assembly GCA_013400535.1. Lineage (NCBI taxonomy): Eukaryota > Metazoa > Chordata > Aves > Pelecaniformes > Scopidae > Scopus > Scopus umbretta. Next base: position 17,073 of record VZTL01039365.1, read on the forward strand.
ACTCATTTTTATTAATATACCCAGGTAAAAAGCAGAGGAAGGATCCTGTGTGGATGCATGTATGTGTGGAAGTGCTGCTTGGTATTTGAGCAACAAATGCCAAATGGTTAGATAAAATGTTAAATGGTCTAAATTAATAGATGGTTGTTACTGGGTATTTTTTATTATTGCCTGACTCACTGGCTTTGCAACTGTGCCTAAGGAGTTAGCTCTCCATACCATTTTGACGTCGTTTTTCTGATCCTTTGAAATGCATGAACTCACTACCCATAAAGGTGGTACTACCCTGTTTTTCCAGTGCGAACCTCCATACATTTGCTATTTCTTCTGTGTCCCAACAGTAATTAGGAATGATTTCCTCACCAGAGGTCTTCGGACTTCATTTGGAGCAGTTTTCTAGTAAAACATTACTCTTTAGGCATGTTTGTAAGCCTGTGGCTTCTGTCCACCACCATTTTCCCCCCTCCCGCAAACTGTTTGAACGGTCCACCAGATTTCACCGTGGCTTGTAGAAGGATCAGAGATGATCAACTTGCATGTCCTTTCTCGCATGCGGGAAACCAGGTGCCTAAGTAGTTCCTGCAGTGAAGGCCAGCCAGGATTCAACTGTCAAACACTGTCCAGGTCCTACAGCCAGCTGGTCAGTATATGTGAAGTCGGTGATGCTACCCAGGTAGCTGTGGAAAAACCACAGTTCGGGTACCTTTCACAGGGTTGTGGGGGCTGCCCTGACAGCTGCAGGGAGCTGGAGTCACTGCTGTGGAAGAAAGGAAGGTAAAGCTGCAGGAAATCTGGCTTCCTTAGATGTGCTGTTGGTAAAGGCAGATTTTTTGTTTGCACAAAACCAGCAGGTTATTAGTACTACCATACTATTTTTTTCCAAGTACACTCTTATCTCAAACTACCTGTACCTCTTTCCATTTTAGTCTGAAAATGTTTTAGCTCTTTATTCAAATATATTTATATTTACATGCACACGCATGTATGTACACATGCATAAACCCACAAGTACACGTGGCACATAAGAACTGTGGAGAAGAAAAGATCATGATTAGTACAGTCAATGCACTAAAACAGTGAGTATTTGAGTAAGGAGGGTCAATACTGCACAAAAAACAACGTGGTGTTGAATTGTCAGAAGCATTTCAGAGGACTGAAGTGCAGGAATACCTGCTTAACTACAAGTGAACTTGGCCAGGTACAGGAATAAAAACTTGATACTTGTCTTAGCTTTAGTTTCTCTTCAGTAGCGTATGTGAATATTGTCAAGATCAGCAGGATCTACCTTAAGTTCTTAAGTCTTGGAAGTTAAGGGTTAGTGTAGCTGTAACTTGCAGCAAACTAAAACTCTTTGGAATTAGTTTCTTCTTACCTACTCTTTTTCTTTCAAATAGAAACTACTTACTTCACTCCTTCTTTCACTCCTAAAAAATCTGGTCAGAAGTCTTCCAAATTTTAGGAAAACACTTCCTGCTTTTACAGCACAGGAAAGCTGTGTTGTCTCCTCCAGCTGGTGGGGAGCAGAGTGTCTAGCTTTTGAAGTCTGGTGACCCAGTCACCACTAGCAGGGTGCTCTGCGGCAGATGGCAGGTCCACAGGCGGTCACTGTGGTGTGCTCTCTACACAGCTGGGGATCTGGAGCTGATCTCTGGGGGTCTGAGAGTGATAACCGCTTTGAGAAACCACGCATCGATGACGGCCTGCTGGAAGTTGTTGGTGTGACTGGCGTCGTTCACATGGTAAGTTGGCGTCCCAGTAGGAACAGAGGAAACATACGTTTTCTCAGACTGGTTTATTTTTGTAACCAACAGTGCATTGCAAGTATGTAGTCCTAAAAAGTATGCATCTACGTTAAGGTTATACCATCTTTTATTCAGGTACTTGTTGCATCACACAGAGATGGTTGTAGACCATAAAGAGAATTCATGGGCAGCATTGGCTGTCTGTGAACGTATTCAGATGCTGGGAGTTCGGTTGCAGCTGGTATGCCTGTTCATGGACTGCAGTGCCCTCTCATTGCCTATTTATTGGCCTGCCCTGAAGATCCATATTTGGGTGCCAGACTACAGCAGGCAAAATGGAAACTGAAGAAGCCTGTGGTTGGATAAGAAGAAGTAATAGGAGTGTGAAGAACTTGTTAAAAGTGCATGGGGAAATGCTTCATGACTTGAGTAGGCTCTGAACCGAGGCCAGAAACATACATGTATACATCTATATGAAATGCAAATATGTATATGTGTATTATGGAATGCACTAGCTTTCTCATAACAGGTATCATGGTGTCAAAACCAAACAGTTCATGTGATGAAAATGATTTTATTTTAATATTACAAAAACACCCACTCTTCACTTAGATATTTGCGAAAAATCTCGTCATACCTCATCACAATCAGGGCAGAGATTTATTCTAGACAGGTAGCTTTATAATTATCTGCCACAGGTTTTCCAACACCTGCCTCTGAGAATCTAATGCTAGCTCTTGATCCAAATGCTGCGTGAAGCAGATGGTATGCGTGTTCTGCAAGGAAATAATATTCATAATAGACTCAATTGAGTCATAATAGACTCATAATTGAGTCATAATAGACTCAATTTGTGCAACTGCAGTTCTTCCGTATATTACGTATTTTTACAATGGCCTGCTATTAGCAACACAGTCTTGTGGGATGGTGGGTTATTTTTGTCTTTTCTTCATATTTCTTTCACTATCTTAAGAAATCTGTTGCTGAAAAAATATATGTGGTCAGGTAATGAAAGACAACTAATCCATACAACCACCAAAAAGGGAAAGGTGGGTGCTTAAAATTGTTTGTGCAGCTCGATCTTTGGTGTTGGCCAACTGTACTGTTTTATAATTTAGACCTTTTAAGGAAGACAAATAGAAAACATTCCATTAGAAGAAATGGTTTGGTAGAGATCCTTAAAATTTTTGTGCAGTTAGAAGCAACAAGTAGTGTACCCGTTGCTTTGGAATATAAATGTTAACAAACCCGTGCTCTGGTTTTGTGACCTTCTGTTAAGGTTTTTATCCCCATGTGTGGTGTCTGTACACATTCCCCTAGAGAATGTGTTCCAGCAATGTTCACTTTGCTTCACTTTTTACAGTTAGCACTCAGCTGTTAGTTTTAGTTGAGTATATGTATATGGAGTTGAGTGTGTATATATATTTATCTATACGGAGTTGAGTGTGGCAAAACTTTCTCTCCCTATTTGATAAAGTGCTTTGAGACTTGTGAGTTTCACATGTGCTGAAGTCTATGTGTATAGTTAGGTGTTTTGAAAATGTGTTTACTACGGGGGAAGTAAAAGCAAACAAAGCAAACGAGACCTTTGTGAGTGCATGCTCCTTGGCCAACCTGAGTATACAAATGACTTCACTGTGTAAGTTATTTTGCCCCTGCAGCCTGCAGGGGTATCTGTGTTCTTCATGCACTAACTTCATTAATGCTGCATCAGTAAAAGCATCCTATGCAGATTTTGTCTAAGCAGTTCTTTTACTTGAAACTTAAAATGTCAGGTGAGAATAAAATTCTATCCACCCATTTTAAGTGCAGCTAATATTTGTGGTTCTTGTTTATTGGTGTGATTGCTACCCTGGCTTTTACTTCCTAACAGGGTCAAGTCCAAGGTGGTTTTCGATCAGGAATCCGCATAGCCCAAGGCTCCTATTTTCGTGTAACACTCCTAAAGCCAATTCCAGTTCAAGTTGATGGAGAGCCCTGGATTCAGGCCCCTGGCCAGATTATTATTTCTGCTGCAGGACCAAAGGTACTGGCTGTAGGTTTGTCCTAGCAAGTTGACTTTGTTTCTCCAGCGGGTATTATTGTATTATCTTGATTGTCTGTTGTGTTCTGATGCTTAACTTTAAACGAGCTAGTCGGCATGGTGTGGTAGCTGTTGGATAAATACACAGCAGTGTCTGCAGAGGATGGTTTGAGGGCCCCCTCCACTGGCTCAGATGGGGCTTATCTTTAAAAAAAATAGTCCCTGGGCTTCAGCCTAATGATTTAATTTTTTCCCATGCATTGACATCTCCAGGCAGTGTTGCTTGCCCTGAAGCATATCACTGCTCTGAGGGCTGTGGTAGCACTGCAGAGTGCAAGGTGGGAAGTGGTCTGCTGGTGGTGCTGGAGAAGAGAAGGTCTGGCAGAGAGCAGCAAAAGAGAAAATGGAATAATGGAGGAGGAGGGTCTGAGAGGAAGACTTTGGAGTAATCAGTGTCTGTTTTTCTTTGATATCTAACTAAGAATTTAACTTCTCTATTGACATTGAAATTGTGAAATAAACATTTTGCAGTAGTTGACTCTGGTGCACCACCAGTTTACCTACACATTTGCCTGCTACCTTACGGATGACTTTTTAGCTCGCAGAAATTTGTTGCTACAGGCAATCTCGGAGAATATGTAGCCCGATCAGGAGGGCTACCAGAACAATGGCCCTTGCAGAGGAACAATGGGTGAAAAAGAGTGTCATACCTCAAATGTGTTGGTATATGTTAAACTTTGTTCTTTTCCTGAGAGAAAGGGTGGGAAGAGAAAGAGAGAGAATAAACCTAACTTGTCCTTCCAGTGAGAGATATTTCTATCTTTCTATCAGGTTAGTGGCTAATAGCGTTACCTGTATATATCTGTGTGTATATGTGTGTACATGAATATATATGCACACACATACATATCCTTATACATATATATACATATACATACATGTGTATATATGTTTATGTAAAAAAAACATATAGCTTTATAAGTATAGGTGCTTCAGATGGGTATGTATTTAAATGGTTTTCTGTTGCAGTTCCAACATTTTACTTGTTTATTAGTTGCCTTAGATCTACTTATAGGTGACTACAGGTATTGTAATACTCACTTTCTTTTGAAACTTTCCATTTTAGGTCCATATGTTGAAAAAATCCAAGCAGAAACAGAAAAAAACTGGAAGCCTGAGAGAGATGAGAGTGGATAGCATGTCAGTCTCCGAAGGAGGACGCTAAGTGGAGACCTCTGCTGAGAAGTGATGCAGCACACCTACTGTAGATACCAAGATGGTTCAGTAAAACTGAGTGCAGAAAACTAGTGAAGAGCGTTGCTTATAAGTGTGCCTTTCATTACATTTTGATCGTAGTGGGTTCTACTTCGTCCTTCAAAGATAGTGTCTCATTGTTACAAATAACTACTATGTACCACTTGTCTCATCTGAAATGTTTACTTTGGGTTACTTTTCCATTAGCCATTTCCCAGTTTTTCATGTATATAGAAACTGAGGCCAAACAGGGATTTCAAGATGCTGAGATTTCTGCATCTACCTTGACAAAGACTCTTCCCCTTTTCCCAGCTTTTTCTTAAAGAAAATAATTCCATAGCTAAGTTTTGGTGCATTGTTCCATAAATGAAAATGTGTTCCTTTAAATTAATGCTCACAGTAGCCTCCCAACCAAAAAAAGGCAAAGATACGAGCTGCTGAGAACTCCTCGGATCAGTCCAAATAGCAGAGCTGAAACAGTATTACCATAAAGAGAAAAATACAAAACACAGGAGAAATTATTTCTATAAAAGGAGCCCCGTGCACTGGGAAGAAAGAAAGTACTAGAACAGTTGAGTCAAAATATTTCAGAGCATTTATTTCAACAGTATTTGGACACTATGAATGAAGGGGAAACAGCTTGTAGAGCAAGTTTTCAACTGCAACTTAGTTTCTCCTATATTATTCAGCCAAAGCCTGTTTCAAAAGATATTTGAATTTCAGCAGCTACTTCTCTAATGTAAAAAAGGAACAAGAATACCCGACGCAGTATTACAAATTATACTGATTTTTTTTCTGTCACTGAAACCACTATCTTTGACACCAGACTTTTCTTCTTGTCTTTACTTGTTCTGTTTCATTTTCATTTAATTTGTCATAGTTGAGCTGTTACTTAAGAGCAAGCTCAAAGACTAAAAGAATCATTACTAATTAGGGTAAATCAGTACCATTTAGTGTTCACTTAAGTAAATTAGCACAGTCATACGTTAAAGCTGAACTGAAGTAGCTTCGATGAGGAGACTTAGGAGGTATTGAAGCCTGCAGTGTGCATGTAACATGCTGTAGGCTTCAGATAACTGGGAATGCGATAGCTGTCATGAAAACTCACTTACCTGGTCAGCCTTCTCAAGTCCTTGGTGTGTGTTGTTATCAGGTATGGGCCCAGGGACACAGTCACTGTCTTTTCTCACTTGGATGAGTGTGTGCTCTTCAGAAGCTATTCCTCTGTCAGCTCCTGTGAGACTGAGATCACCTCTCCATGCTTACCCATCTGCTGAAAATGTGGGGATCCAGTACTTCTTTTACAGCTTCCTGCTAGGGATTGGCGCTAGAGCAGGCATGCTGATCCTGTCATACACTACATGTATCTGCTGTCCATGGACGTAATCGTGCTGGTCTCATGTTGCCGTGGTTCTCCAGTGACTGAGCCTTTCACTTCAGGTCAACATCATAGACAAGGGGCCCTCTGAGCCAGCTGCAGTGCAGGGGGCCTGCATGGTTTTGACACTTGTATGCATCTGCTGCTTGGAGCTACGTAAGCTATGTTGGCCAGAGCCCAGTTAGCTAGCCAGTGGGCTTACTTGTCCTTTGTTGCACGGTAGTAACTAATTCAGCTATAGATGGCATGAATTCGTCACTCAAGTGGCAGCTTTAGGAGCATTCATCTTGCCAGCGTGTCTAGAAAAACATCTCCAGCTGCTTCAGGGGACTTCCATGTAACTTTGAAATACGCAAAAGCTGTTTTGTGTTGGAGCCAGTTATGTGCTGAGTGACGCAGTTCTTGCTGCGTCTTGTTGATCAGTCTGTACTCTAAGCAGCGTGCCAGCTTCAGCAATGTCTGGTCATTACCTGTGCTTTCTACTTTCCAGTCACGGTGCAGACAAGGCTGTGAGTGTGGGTGCTGCAAGACAGTAATCTGTAGCAACAGAATGTTACAGCTGAAGCTATAAACAGACAAAACAGCCATGCAAAAATGGCAGCTGCCTACAGCCTCTCCTTCCTGTCCAGTGATTCCTTCTGTTCTTAGTGTTCTGGTAGAGATGAATTTGAAGGACTGACTCCTGTTTTCAGTGAAGCCTGTTATTAATTGTTTAAATTGTTAATTTTAGGGATGTTCTTCAGGTACCACCATGTGGACTACAACTTACCTTTTATTCAACATGCAAATTGGACTCATGCTATGAAGGAGATAGTGTGGATAGGACAGAGCTAAAATCCTTGTCTCCTGATCATTAAACACAGAGTTGTCTGCTTCAGAACTTGGGCATGAAGGATCAGCTGGAGCTCTTCTGACATCCTGCTACCAGCATCACAAGGAGGAAGGGTAAAGTGTTGTATTTCAGGGTATGTGTTCTCAGGGCAGCAAAAAGAATACATGGTCTTCTTGTCAATTGCTGACTCAGTAATGGAGAGGAAAACCTGAATTTTTGTTACAGAGAACATGCTAAGCTTTAAGCTTGCTGGCACTGACTATCTTCTGCAGCCCAAGTAAATAAACCTGTCTTACTATTTTTCCAGACATAGATCATCCTGCAGCATGCAATTGGCAGTGTTTAATATTCTTGGCTTGTTATGGGCCTGGCTGTCTCTCCCCTTTGCTCAGTATGTGTTACCTGAAATAACATGAAACTCTCGGGCCACGGGATTTTAATCAGAGGGCCCCTTACTGTGGCATACCCTTCCATGAGGATTTTCCATCCCTGGAACACTGTACAAGCCCATCTTGGGGTAGCGTTGTGGTAGCCAGGCGACACAGAAGTATGAATGTGTTCTCCTCGCAACTGCCAGAGGGGATCCTGGTGGAGGACAGGGAGGCTTTTGCATTTTCTTTTTTCTTTCCCTTTTCTCTTTTTCCAGAAACAGACTCCCACATGTTTGAGCAGGTGATTGCCACAGTGGAATGAAAACATATCTTAAGAAAAACACAATTAGCATTTAAGGTCTCTGAGCATCATAAAATTATTCTTGGTGTGTTTTGAAGATAACACAGATTCCTGGGCAGTTGAGAAAGGAAAGCTCCTGTAAAGCTTTTAAAAGGAGAAACTAACTATTTAACCCCTCTATTAAGATGTTCCAGTTTCAGGTACTGTAGAAGCCAGTATATCAAGAATTTTTTTTTTTTTTCATTTTTTTACACGTTTTTGTCACACTTTGTATCTGAGAAGGCCTAGTATTTTCTTCCATAGTATATAAGACTTCCTTGAAGAGAAGAGATAACTCTTTGCAGTTAATATGAAACATTTTGACTTAACCTTTAGGTTGAACAAAACAATGCAGTATAATTTACATGATAGTGGGCAGATAAATGATTCTCGGCACTGAGTCTTTGACTAACATTGTGTGAGAACCTAGTGGTCACACAGCCAAGTGCTTTAAATAATGCAATAACAGAAGTGTTGGGGAAGAGGCTTGGTTCTGTCAAGACAGATTTTAAATTACCACCAGGAACTTGGGACCAGGAACCATAATCTATAGACAGGGAGGAGATGCAGGGTCGTTGCTATGCTGAGCACACGTCTTCATCCTTTCTCCACTGCCCTCCCTTTTTGCCTTGCCCATAAACCATGGTAGGCACAGATAGCAGAGCTAGCATCTCTACTGCTGAGACACACGCTCCTGACTAGTGTCCTACTAGGCTTTGCCAGCATGGGGGAGAGAAGGGTCCTGAGAATCATGGTGCATTTCAAATACCCTGCTGTTGCAGACGAGGGAAGGTGGTCAATTGGTTAAAATCTTATTTTGATGGGTAAACGCATTACCTCTGTCTTGAATTAGGAGAACTGAAATTCAAGAGCTCATCCCTGAAATACAGGTGCTACTTCAGAAAATTTGCTGCTTTTTCCCCATGGCTTTTATGCTTGATTTGGATAGTTTAAATTGCTGATGTTTTCATTGCACTGATTTTTAAATGAAACAGTGTTATTTTGCCAAAAACTTCTTGTTTATTTATATGTGTGTATATATGTGTGTGTACATATATGTGCATACATACATATGCACACACCCTTTAAAAATAGGCCTTACTGTATTTCCTTTCCCAGTGCCTACTTATACAGCTTTTTCTGTGTTACAACATTCTGCTAGCACTCACTTCTGGATCTTCCTCTCACCAGTTTTGGACAGGTGGTGGAGCTTGCTTTCTTACTGGTCCCACTGAGGTTCCCTGCACATATTTCTAATGGACATATGCTTTCCAATAAGACTTGATGGCAATACAGTGAAAGCACAACTGTTTTTAGAGTACAGTCTCTGCACGTGTACAGTTTGAGCTGCTCTTGCTCTTTCTAGATTTTAATCAAGTCTCTGTGTGTCTAAAATCAATGGCAATGGCTACTGTAGCACTTCAAAAACTAAAAGAAGCTGTAGCATACTGCAAGACTTAAATAAGGAACAAAACTAAATGAACTGTAATAGACAATTGTTCCTTAATCTTCACAGTTACCCTCTTACAGGTATTGTACAGATTGCATTTCTTTAAAGAGCAAATAATGTACTTGTTTAGAATATCAGCTGTTTGGAATTGCTAAGCATTTACGCGTGCACATTACTCTGCAGCAGTCTGTTGGCATGTAACTGTATCACTATCAAGTGAAGCCTCATTTTGTGTGAGGAGAAGGTAAGAGCTGTTGTGACGCTTAAAAAGGACTTATGTTGAAGACAGAACAGATTTAGCTGCATAGGTGTTTTCTAATGCGCTGACTCGGTGAGCAGGCTTGCCCTGTGTTGCACAACTGCTGGTCGTCCAGCGCTGAAACTGGGGGTGCGTTGGAGTTGCGCACTTGAGAGACCTGGCAGCAGATACTCTTTCAGTCTGCACCTCATACCTCTTCCTTACAACCTTCATAGTAACTGTGCGTTGTCCTCCTCTGCTGGGCTGCCTTCCTGCCCTGTGGGCCCAGCCTTTATGCTGAAACTGGTAATAAAGTCACGAGTGTGTGGTGGAGAATGTGTGTGGAGGGCGGGGGAATGGCAATCCTGCTCTAAAACACCACCCTGGCTATTGGCCTTAGACTGTTCATTAATTTCTACTTCAGCTTCTACTTCAGTCATTTAACAGCTGTGCAGCAAAGACTCAGCAACTACTGAACTACCATGGATTCATGGTGACAGTGTTGCCTCATTTTCAGGCTTTGATCTTACATGCATCAGTGCATGTATCACTTCATATACTTCTTGCACTTAACAGAAAATGCAGGTTAGATAGGCTTAGGGTGTGGCAAAATTGCAATGTTTGTACTTTTTTTGTAAATATGGGGATGATTCTACAGATACAGAGATGCACTTTCAGGTAACGATGAAAACAAGTTTGCAGAATGCAACTGTTTGTTTTTCTGACTGCAGCATTCCATCTCTAACGCTGTGTTCTCCTTGAAAGCCTGTTTGGGAATGAGAGATGGTATCTTCCTCTCATTGCAGTATGTATTTATAGCTGAGTGACTGAAAGTTCATACATATTTTTAAACAATTACAGATTAGCTGCTATTCTAAGATTTAGGTTTACTAGACTGATTTTATAATGCGTAAAAGTAATGTTAAAGTTTTATTTATAATGTCAACATTTACTGATTTGACATTTGGCTTATAGGAGAGATCCAGCTCAAAGCTTTTGTTCCTTTTGCTATTTAATGTATTTTTTTAACAGCATAGACATTGTCTGTGTGGAATGCAGTGAAGTGAATGCAAATTACTAATCTTAACCTGCAGTTAGACCAGCAGTTTCAGTGTTTACAGGACAGTGACTGTTGATTGTAAACCCATACATGTCGGTTGAAACGATGCACTCTTTCCATGTTTTGGAAGCATTGTTTCTGCTGCCTGTAACAACTGATGAAATAGCTGCCTTCTGGTTTAGATTCCTGGTTATGTCTCTTTGGAGAGATTCAAATGCAGATTATGAATTTTCTGCTGTGGACTCCTAGGACAGAATTTCTATTGATACAAGTGTTGTATTGAACATGTTTTCCAAAAGATTTATTTTTTTGTGGAGATAATTTATGAGAATGTTTTATAAGCAGATCAGTGTTGAAAAAGTTGGTCTGAAGTCTTGAAATAAATGTGTGTAGATGTTAAAGATGTGTCCCAAAGCAAAGTATTTTTTAATAGGGCACTCTTACTGGTGTAGTTATCCCTCTGAGCTCTCCTAGCAACATACCCATGTAACATGTCACTGTGCACAGCTCAAGTGTGTTATTTAGGAGACAACTTGGTTTTCGAAGATGTGGCTTCATTTGTATGGCGTGTATCCTGTGTTACACCTCTGGCAGCAACTCCTAATATTAACATCAGCTATAGAAGGCAGAACTTTTGCCCCATACAAATCACTGCAGGTTAAAGAGCAAAGAGCCCGCCCTTGTGCTTGACTGCAGGAATGTGGCAAGCCTGGTGACTCTTCGGCTCTTACAGTCCTCTCTCACTGTCCGCAGGGCGTTGCCGCACATTGGTCCTTTCGCTTTCCGAAGGCAGGCGGGTGCAATCCGACATGTGCCTGTGTCAAACAGTTAACAGCTTGCCTTACCATGGCTTCCCTTTCTTTGTGCTGCTGATGTTGCCAAATTGGGTAGCAAGAGGTGCTTGAAGAATTACTGAGTATTTATTGTGTAATTTTAGGTGCTTATAAAGCCTTCACTGCTATTTGAAAGCAAAATTATGGGGATCTGTAGCATAGCAATAGCTGTATAACTCCAGCTTTCTGAACATGCCAAGAGCAAGTTATACTTGGGATTGTTTAATTAGCAAAGGTGTAGATAGTAGCAATCAATACCTTGAAGCTGCAAGTTCTGATTATTGAAGGGAGCATCTCTGCTTTGAATGCAAAGCATCACATTGTAATTCACTATAGATTTCAGCATCCCTTTATGAACCACCCCGTGACGTCTTACTTCTTCTCAAACTATGGCTTAACTATTGCTTAAATAACTGTGGTTTTCACCTCTGGTTATTTAAATCATCCAACTTGAAGCAGTTTTATGAATGCTATTTTAATATCAAGATACTCTAAGAGATCTCAAAGCATTTCTTGTAAATGTTCTAATACATTAGTAATAAATCATCTTGGCCCAACAAGCTAAGGTAAGCTGACTATTTAACAGTTTAGTTATTGTCTAGTGCTTACTCTTTATGCATCTGCCTAATAATTCTCAGAAAAAAAAGCCTAAGTATAAGCATTGAAGTGGTTGAAAACTGTTTCCACATTGTGTGCCTCAAACCAGTAATGCATTATCACACGTTTACTTGTGGATTGGTCTCAGAAACAGGCTTTTAATGATGTTAACTTGTTCCTTAATGTTTGCCTTGCAAATGAGACACGTCACTATGCTGTGGTAACTTGCCTACAAAGAACATACCTAGTGTACTAATTGGTTTAAAAGAAAGTAATTTATAAAAGATGGACTTTTCTCTTATATTTAAACATCTGTTTGTCCTTTGGTTATGTTCTTAGAACAATTCTCTGTATATTTTGCAATATGTGTTTTGTGTTTGATTGTACACTTTGCACTGATTTGAAATTCTGTATTCTAAGTATTATTTACAAGTTCAGAGATCTGTAACTAGAATTTGTCTGTGAAAAAAATACAACATCTCTTCTACCCTGGATGTTTGTGGTGTATTCGTGCTTTAAAAATAGTGAAATACACTTCTGCTGAGACAAACATACCTTGTTTCAGCTGGGCACTACTTTTATAGGTATTCTGTAGCTTTGCTGTTTGAGATTGGGTCATGCTCTGTGAGAGGGTGGCTGTGATGTAGCAGTGTTATTTCCTAGGTTTTAGTTTCTAAGATGACACCTACACACTAAGTTTGACCCCCACAACATTCAAGCAGTTCTAGAACCCTTATTTTTACTGTAACTGGTAAAATCTTTCTGTAGTGTGTTAAGCATTTTTGTTTTGTGGGTTGCTTTAATGACAATCCAGATTTTCCAAGGTAGTTTTGTATAGTTGCTTTCCCTATTTGCACTCCTCTAGAAACACATGACCTGGTGTTGTCAGGCTGTGGGGAACAGGCCCATGCGTAGCCCTGTTGTGCTTGGCTCAGGTGAGCAGTGGTGGACGTGGCCTGCACAACCCAAGGGCCAGAACCCATGGACCTTGGCTTGGAGGGAGTCGGTTGGGGTAAGAGGAAAGGCTGTCCAAGGAGCAGAGGCGAGATGGAAACTCTGCCCCACTGTGGGTGGACAGCCCACCCTTCCCTGGAGGTCAAGAGCTGTCAGCTCCTGGTCTGCTTCTCATGGCTGATGGTGGCCATCAGCTTGACACCTCCACTTAGGATGTCCTTGTTGCAGTAACCCTTCCTCTAGCACACACCAATTGTTTATAGAAACCTAGAATAATAGAATTATTAAGGTTNCCGCACTCTGGTCAACAACTGATTGCAGAACAGGGGAGGGCTTGTTTTTGCCCTAGCATCTCAGAGTAAACCTTATTGTGCTTTGCTGGGCTGCAAATCAACAAGCTCTGGAGCAGCTACAACCACATTTAAAAAACTTACATAGAAAAACTCATTTCAGGGCTACTGTTCCAGGAAAAGAGAGGAAACAAAATGCTGACCTTCACGTAGGAGTCAAAAACACAAAACACCCAAACCTAAAGTGTTCCCATGATTTAACCAAGCGTTATACCTACTATCTACTATCTGGCCTTAAAAATGGAAGAAAAATTGCTCTTTCTCTATTAACTGGGGAAAGTGAAGTAGCATTTTCCACTTATTCTTTCTTCAGGTCCTACTGGTGGTGTGGCACACCAAAACATGCTGCTCTTCACATTATATGCACTTTTTTTCAACTTTTACACATTGCAACCCAGCACTTATTTCAAATATGCAACTACAGGAGCTAGCCAGGCTATCCAGTGGGTAAAACACTTGTACCTGGAAGACTTGGGAAATCTCTGTGGGTGCTGAATGCGGTGAAGTCCTTCCAAATGCTGCAGGTGGGCTTGTAGTGCACCTTTGTGAGACAACAGCATGCAGCGAGCTAGGTGAACTTTGTTTTTCAGGAGACAAACGCAAAAAATTCATCCTTGTACACAGTCCTGAAAAAGAAAGGGAGTATGATCTAATTCTCCATTAACTGGGAAGAAGCAGGCAGTGATGGAACTATGATCCTCCTTCTTAGCAGAGCACTGCTAGAGGCTCCAGCATCACACCTGACATCTCCTCAAAGCTGTGGGCATGACACCCCCAACCCGCCCATGGGAGGCAGCCAGCAGACGTATGCTGTGGTGCAGGTGTCATGTGAGGCCTCTCGTAAAGTTGCTTAGTGAGTGTAAAGGCACATCCTCAGCCCTACCCATGTGCAGGAAGGTGATGAAACCTTTACCCAAGCCTAAACGAGTGCTCTGACTGCCAAAGGCAAAAAGAAGGAAAGCAATACGAGCCCCTAGCTGGGGCTCCGGATGACCCAGAAATTCACTGTTGGAGGGATTTGGGGGACAAGGGGGTGTTCGGGTATCGAGGAGGCGGCACCCCATGTTTAAGTGCACCGAGTACACCTGAAGTGGCCTGAGGGCAGAAAAGATACCAGGTCAAGTTATCTGCCATTTCAGGGTGAGGTACTGTAGACTTCAGTGGTGGATTAATACACAGTTCAATACACATCCAGGAACTCGGATGCTTCCAAGATTCCATGATGTTCTGACTGGATCAGTGATGATCTGCCAGTGAATTTTGCCCCTGCCATCCTCTGAGCTGGGAGAATAGCAAGGATGTGCAAGTGCAAGTGCAGGCAGAGCAGATGATTTCCACCAGTCCCTCCCTTCCTGCTCATGTAGGGTTGTGCCTTGAAATATGGCCATGCCACATACCCATCAAGGGGAACAGGTGTCTGAGAATGGGAAAGATGGCTTGGCCATGATAAATCCCATGGTTTGACTTCCAAGTGGATTTAGTCATCAGTTAGACAAACACACTTTGAGGTACAAGCAAAAAACTTTTAGACAATTCAGACACAAGGAAATTAGACTGCAGGGCTGCTCGAGCCATTTTGGACATCAAATTGACAATCAGATAACAGCTTTGACCCCTAAAGCAGATACTTTCTTGTTGTGGACGCTGGTGGACTGTAGCAGATGGGATTTTCCTCCCACCGGCGCTGAATGACCAAGTGCTTAATGCATGGTGGCAGCGGCTGTGTTTCTTCATTTCCAGGAACAGCCTGTTGCAAACAGATCAACAATCTGCAAACAGATTATAGAGCAATGCCTTTGCAGACACCCACATACAGCAAGCAGCATCAACATGAATAACACAAATGGGCCAACTCTGTGCCTTCTCACCAACTACTTGGGCTCGAAGTTCACTACTGAATGAATCTGCCTCTCAATTTTCCTACGCCTCTATTGTAGCTGGCACCATACTCTTGGTCTATCCAGAACCTGGCTCTAACACCTCTTAACCAAGAAATCCAGCTTAAAAGTCTGCTAGGGGATCATGGAGAGTAAGAGGAAAAACAACAACAAAAAAACAGTTATAAACAGAGTTTAATAAGGAAGTAGAACAGCCTGAAAGGATTGGGCACAGAGCCTGGCCAGACAAGTGCTCTGATGAGGAGCCTGCGGACTTCACTTGGGCCCTTGTAGTAAGGGGGGAGGCAGGGCAGGTGTCAGAAAACACACCCAGAGAAACTGCAAACGACAGCGCCTCACTGGACGGGGAAATGAGGCAGGGACAAGCTCTGTCGCCTTCAGGGCTTCCCTCGGTCAACCTGTTCTGTGAATCAAATTGCCCCATTTACCACAAGCAGCCACTCTCACGGGCAAGTGCTGGCGCTGCTGCTGGAACAGTGACACCGAGCCTGTGCCGGCTGCCTACGAGGCTGGTGTGAGCCCAGGATTTCTGGGGATGCTCCTCACACCTCCGCTCATTTTCATGCTGTTTTGAGGTCAGGACCCCCTGGCTCAAAGCGGCTTTCCCTCCTGCGGTTCCCAAAGCACAAGCGACTACAGTAGCAGTTCTGGGGGCACAAAGCATCACCAGCAGCAAGGACATCAGCCATGGATCTTGCCAGTCCTGCTTCAAACTGGCCAAGTTGAAACAAATTAATCCAGTCACATGGGCCACTACACAACCTTGCATTGAAGGTCCCGCTTCCATGTCTCTCTGATACAAAAGGATGGTTTGGTGTCCTGTCCTCTGCTGCAGCTGCCTCCTCAACAGAACAGGGAGCAGAGCTGGTAGCAACAGTCTCCTACGACTCTCAGTCTCATAAGCCACAGTCCCCACAGCTGCACCCCAACATCTCCTGTCTGAGCAAAACTTCTGGATGCTGAGGGGGCTGTCTGACAGAGTCTCAGCACATCTGCAACAAAGGTGTGGAAACAGACCTCACCTAGGAGATGCCAGAACTAAAGAGCCTCCATCGGCTCTCCTATAGGAGAGGAGACTGATTCAGTTGACCAGGAGACACTTTTTTCTTCTGCACTTTTCCACCTCCGCTTCCCAAAGTTTGGCTCCTGCTGGTACCTCCATCCTCCTCCTAATTCCTCATCCTCTTCCCATGGCTTGTCATCACTCCTGTGTCACTGCTCTGTACAATGTCTTCCCATATTTCCTCTCCTCTAGAAACATTTAACTTTTTTTTTCAGGCTTCTTCAGGTATAAGTGGATTGTGTGGATTTTTTTTCAATGTCATTAAATCTGTAAATCGTGTGTCAGCAGCTCTGGTCATGAACTTTAAACCACTGCCTGCTAAAACCTGTCCAAAGTCTCAGTTATATCTGCCTGTTAGAGGGAGCTGCTTTAGTTTCTGTTAATTATAAATATCCTCCCAGGTGTCCGCCGAGTTTTATGCTGCATGTTGGCACAAAATGAAGCAGTGTCATTAAAGTACCATGCAACTAAAACAGGGACCTTTGTTCTGGCAATTCTTTTTTACATGCAAACAAGGCCATTTGCTGCTGGGCACAGCTTTCTGGTTTTGATGTCTAGTTAACTGTACTTAGTGTTAAACTGGAGGTTGCTGCCCTCTTGCTTTCTGACTGAGGATAGCAAAGCCCCCACTGACTTAAGAAAGGCTTTCAGGAACCCCTGCCCAGCCACTGAATGTGTCTTGTGCAGGTTAAAAATTATTGTAAGAGAAATGGTGTACTGTAGTTACACAAAGATGCTTATGCCCAGCTTCTTCTGATCCCACCCCAAGTAGCAAGCAGGTGCTAGGGCTGCGCCTTGGTGGAGACAGAAAGCTGAGCCTTTTCCCACAGTAGTGTCCCCAGAGACCCCTGCTTTGTCCTGCCCCTGCCAAGGACTGTTGCTGCTGAGAAGTGCATCACTGGTGGGTCTTGCTGGGCAGCAAGGTGGTCCAACCCCTGGAGCAGCATGCAGCACTGCCGGGAGGAGCAGCAGGAAGGCATGGGGCACTCCTCTGCAGGTGCCATTCCCCACTGGAGGGGAACATGCGTGCTCGGGAAGCATGGGCAAGCTGTGCCCTAGGGGTGGCCCACCTGTCCCCAGTGGCCCCACAGAGGAAGGTCACAAGGGACCTAGTCCCCTGTGGGGGAATATTTGGCATGGGTAGTCTGGCTCTCTGAAACCTGCCTGCAAAGGGACGCTGGGCAGCCCAAGGCATGGGCCAGCAGCTAGGCCCCACGGTCCTGGGCTTGAGGTGAGCTGGGGGAACATCTTGCACAACCAGCAGGGCCAGCCCCTGCAGCACCCAGCACAGGGAGGTCATGGCGTTTCACAGCATGAGGGCCAAGCTCCAGCACTCAGCAGTAGAGAAAAAAGCCCAGCACTGCTCCAGGGCCAGGTCCTGGTGTGCTGAGAGTGGGGGCAGCCTTGGTGGCAAAGGTCTGCTTGCCTTCAAGAATAGGACTCATAGCTTTCCAAGTAGGAGCCTGAAATTCATAGCCCAGTGTGGCTAAAGGCCAGGCCCCATGACACTCTGCACAAGGGCATGGTAGTAGACAGTGATGGCACGACCCCAAACCAGACACCATAGGCCTTGGCTTGGTGGGAAGCAAAGTTCTCAACAGCCTGAGGGCCAGGTCCCTGGGTGCACAGGCCCACTGAAGTTGGTGGGGCAAGTGTCTGCATGGTCTGAGGACTTGGTCCCACAGTGCTTGGCTAAATGGGGACATAAGGTGGAAGGACCTGCAGAACAAATCTCTCCTGCACAGCAAGAACACTTGGCCCTTCTCTCCGCTGCTGCAGCAGCCTCCTCAACAAAACAGGGAGCAGAGCTAGTGACATGTTTCTCCACTGCAGCTCCACCCAGCTTGCTCAGGAGCAGAACACCAGGAGTTAGCTCACTCCACACTCATGTCACTAGCAGCAGTGGTGCAGGCAGAGAGGCCCATCTCGAGTCTCCCCACTCCTGTTGAGGCCCTGGCCTCACTCCCCTCACTTGCCACACGCAGCATGTCTCCATTCTCTGGCCTCTACCTCCAAGCCCTCTATTCCTCACGTGGGTGCTGCCAGCTCCTCCAGCTTGCTTGCTGCTCCTGCCACTGCTCTCCTCTTGCCCACCTCAGCTTCACAGCCTCTGGCTCCTGCCGCCATCACCACCTACCTCTTAACTCCTCCAAACTTCTGCCTGGGCATGTCCAAACAGCTGCTGCTACAGCCACAGCCCAAATGCCCATGGACACAAGGAGCATCTCGTGCCCTTGAGAGGCGCCCTGCCCCAGGGCAAAGCCCCCGCAGACACCCCCCGGCAGCCCCAT
>VZTL01039366.1:0-21189 GCA_013400535.1 Scopus umbretta
ACTTTTCAAACATGTGGAAAATACATTTTAAGGAGGAACATAAACAGAGTATTTTTTCCATCTAGATAGTTTCAAATGACAAATATTTTGTCTTTTCTGATTACTCCCTATAATCTCCATGAAACTTTTGTGCAAAATTCAAGTGATTTTCTAGGATTCCGTAAAACAAGGTCTCTTCTTCTCCATCTTCTTCATACAGGGAACAGGAGAATTTAAAAGCATTCTCTCAAAATGTTTTTCTCAGCAAAAACAGAAAAATGGGGATTGATTCTTAGTATTATCTCTCCATGAAGGATGATAAAAAAACAGATAGGAACATAAGGGAAAATGATTCCATATGGAACAAAAAAGTGACAATCTTTGGGAGCTTTTCAGTTTACTTTAAGTTTAAGAACCAATGTGTTCTCATACAATTTCAGAAGTAGACATAAAAATAAAATGGCAGAACATGTTTCAAAAATCATTTATCAACATTGCCACTATGATGACATAGGCCCAAGTGCAGCATGAAATATTAACTGTGAAGTCCAAGTAGAATTCCAGCTAATGATAGCAAAAAAAACAGGGGAATTTGCAAAGAACGGAGTAAAAGCTAGCTAGTGTATCTTGGTCCTGATACTCAAAGTTGTTTGAAGTGTGTGGCTCTGTGTTCACTAATGCTGTATCTGTGTATTATCAAATAACCTGACAGTATAAATTTGATCCGGATCACACATAACTGCATTATGGAACTTCAGTTGAATTATCGAGAGACCACGTTATGGCACTTATCCTGGCTTGATACTTGATATCAAATTTATCTGACTGGTGGAGGTCAGATGATAACGATCTGACATCTGCTAGGACAAAGATATCCTACAAAACTTTTTGTATAAATGTGAAGTGGCAGAGTGAGCCTGTGCTGGTTCAGCATTTCATGTTATGTGGCTGCAATGTTATTTATCCTATACCTTAAATCCCATTTTCCTTTTTCAGAGCTTGAAAACTACTGTTTTTTAAAAGTAAAGATGAATCAGGGGAACCTCCACCCTCCAAAAAATCTCTAGAATAAATTCCTGGGAGCATTGCTGTACAGATGAGGATTTGAGCAGTTGTGACAGCTTCTTTTGGCTATCCAGTTTGAGTCTTATTCTACTTCTGGGATGGTGGAATTACACACTGGGCCATAGTTGGCCTGATTTCCAAAGCTGTAAGTTACAGTCCAGTCCAAATGGAGAAGTATTACAAACATGTAAGTATTTGCACACTTTGAGATATAAGATACAGTTACTGCTATGAAAACATTACTGAAATGCTCTTAGCTACACGAAAAAGTATGCTTGATTCTGAGCCATACTGAACATTGTAACTCCAAAGGCTGAAGACCTAGCAATTTAAACAATTTGTATGTTTTTTGCTTATTTTCCCATACATTTGCTTTTATCTCTGATTTATTTCCCTTGACCATGTTCTGCTACATTCAGTAAGTTATTCTCCATAAAATCCTGATTTCAGCTGATCATTCTTCAGGATAAAGTAGAACAAGTTTCAAGAATTTATTTAGTGTACGCATGCCACAGTGGAACTTACTAGCAAACTGGATAATTATTGGTATTGTTTTAAGTATTATAGTTGTGTAACACACTTTTAATAAAGGTAATAAACAGTAAAGTTGTCATCAGAGGGCTGCAATTTTCCTTGTAACAAGTGGCAAATAGAAGTATGAACCTGGTTTAAATATTTGCATATTTTTAATTCTATGGATAAATGCATCACTGGAAAAACATTTCCTTAAGTGTTTTGTGGAACTAGAGCCTGTGAAAGTATGAGGATTTTTTTTTAATTACAAATACACTGAAAAGGGCACTGAAATGTGCACAGAGATTTTGAGCACATTTCAATAGCTAGGTATTTCCAAGGGTTGTGGTAAAAATGCTTCTGTTTTAGCATGCAGTGTTTGATTTTGCTAATGGATGGTATCCTGAAACAGCAAATGGAGAATTTGTCCTGTGCTTTAGAAAAATTGCAGCTCCCTGAAGCTGCATTTTTCCTCTTTATGTGAAATACTCTTTGGTCAGATAATTTCTGATATGTACATAAGGACTGAATGAAAAGGAAGAGGAGAGTAGAAAATTTTTTTTTGGGTGTGGTATTACAAAAGCCAAATAGCAGGCAGAGATCAATGCTGATATTCTTGCTTCTCTGGGAGGATCTCACTTTTAGTTGTGCACTTATCAGAGGGAAGGATGCATATTGCTGCTCAAAGTTCTCCATTTCAGAATGGAATAGAAGTGATACTGAAACAATGTGACCTTTACTTGACTGTAAGAGGTTTCTCTTACCAATTCTAAAACCTAACACATTTTCTTCTCTTCATTTGTTTGTTCTGTCTCTAAACCTAATACAGAAATAAAAATAAATAATTAAAAATACTGAAGGGATGAAGTGTATATATATATTGGACATCTCCTGACCATAGGAAATTTGGAACCTCAAATCTTGTTTAGTATCTCATTGGAACTATTTTTCCAGTCTACCACATTTTGTAGGTATTTTAATTAAGCCTGTCATATTTACTGAACCCAGGCTAGAAATTAATATCAACACAGATTTTTTTGAAGACACATTTGGGTTGATGGTTGGACTAGATGATCTCAGAGGTCTTTTCCAACCTTAATAATTCTATGATTCTATGAAATTGCTTTAGTAAAATGCATTCACCTCCTTCCTAAAGCTAAAATGTTTTCTTCAGGGAAAAATGTGAGAGGAGTTATTCTGTGACTATATATTCTGTGCTATTAAAAAGACATGTATGTTACAAGGTGAAAAATGTGTGAAAATACATACAGATACATACAGCAGGCACAGCCCACGGTATGTTCTGTGCAGAGGTTGTCAGCTATCCTAGGTTATATGGTAAGATTTTCTTATAGCTTAAATACTTACAAATAAGATCTATATTGGACATCCCATAATATAAGCAAAAAAGAAATAAATTATTGTTAATAAAAATTAAAACAGTTGAAGAGTTTGAAGTCAACATTTTTAAACAGAAATAGAAAAAACTATAGTCAAGAAAATTTTTTGGTAGCAAACATTGCTGACCACTCCTTAAAAGGTCAAATGCATTAAATTGCACACCTGCAGCACATTTGTATGTTTAAAAATTCATTAAAAAATATTGAAGGTGCATTTCTGTTCAATCTCTAATGAATATATTTGCATGTAATCACAGTTTTTCTTCTTTAGTGCTTTCTTACTCATTTCCTAAGTCCTCAATCTGTAACCTCATCTTGTGGGATTTACAGAGCTGAGGCCAAAGTCATCATGGAAATGTCATGACATTGCCATTATCGTAAGTGCCTAGTCATTATAAACGGCTGACGTGGTATAGCTTCATGACTGAGCAAGAGCAGCAACGTCAGATATACTGTGTGACTTATTACATTGGCCACAGATTTTGTGTAGACAGGAGGAGTTAAAGGAATGGTTGCCTGTTTTTCTCCAGGCCCTTCTTTAGTGCAATCTAGTGCAATGTGTTCATTAAACTTGAAGATATGGGAGACACTGCACTGCTAAGCAGCTTACACATAACCATCTCTGATGTCTTTATGCTTTTTCATTGTGATCTATGTATTTTACTTTAGATTTTTGAAGTGTGATTATAAAATTATTATTTGAGCTACTTCAAACACAGCTCTTCCCAAAGGATGAAGGCTTGGATATTGTTACAATGTTCCTTGCGAAAAACAACCAACCAACCAACCAACCAAAAAACCACAACAGCAAACCAGTAGGAGGGAATGGAGTGGACCACAATCTTTGCATCATTTTCTCCTTATAGCTTTTCTGTTTTGGCTCCAGTTTCAAAGCTTGGGGCTAATATTCCCTGCAGAGCATATTTCAAGAGTGTTTGACTTTATACCTGTGAAACATATCAATACCATCCTACCTTGTAGACATCAGAAAAGGTAATTGTTCATAGTGGATTAAATTAACCAGTTTGTATGCATCATAAAAATGAATATGCTAAATAGAGGTAGTAATTTTATTTTTAACATTGTAGACTAAAACTAATTCTTGTTAAAGGACTGAAGTTTTACTGAGATTATGACATTCTTTCCTTTAAAAAAAACCCCAACAACCTGACACAAATTTTCTGCAAAAATTCTGCTTTTCTGAGCGTGTATCCTGTCAAGTGCCTTAACCTTACGAGTCTTTAAATCAATCTTTAAAAAGTGGAGGAGACATCTGTATCAAAATAATATATTTTTACATTCACATTTGTTGTCAAGGATGCAATCATAATGTTAAAGATTTCTATTCTGTAATACTTCTCTATAATAAAAAAGTATTTCATATGTGTGTGGCAGAAAGAGTGCCAGGTTACAATTAAAGATGATCATAGAACAGGAGCTCTCAGTTTTTTAACATTTCTTTCTTGTCTTTATAACAGTGGAGCAAAAAGGTATTGCATTTTAGCTTGCAAAATTTTGTGACAGAAATAGTGTGGTATCAGATTGCAGCACATTTTGCCATTATGGCTCTTGAGTACGTGTGTAGACAGATCCTGTAGCTGGGTCCATTATTTGCAGGTGGCTGTGAGATGAAGGTTCCAAATGATTGAAATAGGATGATCAGGTAGCAGAAGCTTTTTTCAGTTTACACCAGACTTGTTCTTGAGATAAATCTTCTTTAGGTATATCAGATGATGTAATCTCCAAAATTCTTCTTGTCATAGTCAGTCTTCCACAAAATCTTCTTTCCTACATGGTTGGATGCATGCCAGAAATCTATGGCTGTTAAAAAACCCAAACAAACATCTTTCATTTTAAACAGGGTCAGTAGAAATAAATTGCTTTCCTTATTAAAAATAGTGATGATGACAAGACTGGAAAGGCAAAGTGGCCAGTCATTTTTGCTGTGCTCCAATTTTACTCTCTGCTGTGTATGGACAAGTGTGAAGGATTTTGTAGCTACCTTGGCAATAATAGAAACTGCAGGTATTTGGTTTAATAAAGACTTCATTAATCCCATAAAACTTTAGTGTGAGGTAGATCTGCTGTTAACCATTCTCACTGAACTAGATGTGAAGAACCTTCAAAGCCTGTAAACATGCCAGCAGTAACTGACTATTCTTGCATATTCCCTCCAGCCACCTTTCACTTCACAAAGGTTTTTAATTTAGATTCCTCATATCTTTAAAAGGCTTTAAAAAGAATAAATAAATTCTCTCTGTCTTAGTTTTTTCTCTTTTTTCTTATATTCAGAACATGAATCTGGGAGGGGCAAAAAGGGCAATAAAAATCCTTGACATCTGAAGAGAATTTAAAATTGTCTTTTACCTTATGAAATGAAATCTGCCCTTTTTTAAAAAAAGAGGAGTAATAGGCTCAATCAGCAAGAGATACAGCTAACCAATCTGACAGGCCCATGACAGTGTTCAGTGCTCTTCACTGAAGATTTTGTAGAGTTATATGATTAGTCTGAAGGTTTTTTCCCTAAGAATGTCAGGTCAGAAAGGCCTGCTAGCCTCTGAATAAAAGCAGACACAATTGCTCTCACATTGTCCTGGATGGCATTACAAATACATGCCTTGAAATGACTGGAAGAAAAAAAGTCCATAGTTAGTATAAATCCCTTCAGAAAAATATACTGCTAGTGTTTCTATTTCTATGTATTTCTATTTCTATATGTTTTCTATTTCTATTTCTGTGTGTTTTCTGTAGGGAGATGGCCCTAATGTTTCTGTTTTGTGATGAATCTAAGGGATTGCGGAACGAGTTCTAAAAGTTTGGGATGCACATGTTGCTATTTCTGCAGGAAGAGTTTTAATGTTGTATCTTCTAATACCTTTGGAAATGGGACTATTTCTGTAACCTTAATGGAGCATGATGTCCCTATATTCAAAGGCATAGGTCATGTGCATAAACTCTACACATAAAAAATACACTCCATTCAACATCTCTATTTTAAATCCTGCAGAATCATCCACACATCATACAACCCCATTTCATTTGTACTGGCTTTGGTTTCCCTTTCTCAACTCTATATACCTTCTGTTCCTCCCCTACTGTGACACCACACAAGAAGCATACTACTTTCTGCTACAAGACAAGGATTGTTTATCCTCCCAAAATTCCATTAGTCTGTCACCTGTGTTCATGTACCTAGATGTAGTAATGCACGTACTTGCATGCAACTCACACACATATGTCATTTGCTTCTGGACACATGGTCTAGATCAGTCCAGAAATTTGTTGCACAGACACATCTAGCCATATGCATACCTAGAAATGTCTCATAAAAGCATGTGTGCATGCGAACCCAGTTTAGAGGCTTGCTCCACATAATGGCTGTCAGGCTCAGTTAAAGGTACAGGAGAAATTAGTAGGCCACTCCATATTGATTTGTAATGCTTTTGACAGAGTAAGGTCCTACGCAAACAATGAAATGAGTCACCTAGCTGCTCTTGTCCCTGTCACTTGGACTCTTGTTGCTTTCACACTGTATTTTTTGTTAATGAAAGACCAGCTAATCAAGTGAACTTTTTGTTCAAGACCATTGTCAAGTGAACTTGGGTCAGGTTTTTCAGTAGGTCACGATACACTTCAGATACATGATCCTATGGCCAGTGTTAGAAAAATGCTATGGTCTTTCCTAGCAGAGTCTTAATATGATACTGAATTAGTGGAATCTGTAGGATGCAGCTTGGAACAGCTCCCCTTCTAAAGCTGCTATTTTGGACAACACTGATAGGGTTTGGCAAAGAAATAATAGAATTATAAGGAGATAAGTATTTTTTGCCACATTTATAATCTTAATGCTAATGAATGTTGCTTGTGTGAACATGGAAGGTAATAGAGAAATCATTCTCTATTACCTCTATCTCACTTTGATCCACTATTTGAGAACCTGAAATATATTTGTTTCTCTGGCACAGTCATTTTAATTTGTGATTTTTGTTCAGAATTTTAACTATCGGAAGTATTATGTTGCCTTATCCTGTTGTTTTAGTCTTGGCAAAATAAACATAGGTATCTAGCAAAACTGAGACTAGTTGTATATATCACTGCTAATAAATTTATTATCTTTATTATTAATAATGTATATATTTTCTTGGCAGGATAGGAACTACATGTCACATTCCCTTGAAGCTGTTTTCTACAAGCTACTCTGATATTTTTTGGAACAGGCTTTGTGAAAAACAAGAGGCATATATCATTCCCTCAGGGTGTCAGCTCTTTAGGTTGCTGAATGACTCTGGAAACTGGGTCCCATATCCAAGCCTAGTCCCACCAAGATCCAGCCTGCATTCTGTCAGTTCTGAGATCCTGCTCAGATGTTTTATCACAGTATATGGTGGAATGAGACATGAGACTATTTAAGGCTGAAAAGATAAGGAGTAGATATTTTCATAAAACACATAGTTGATACAAAATATTGGTGTGATGTTCTGCCCAGAGGACTCTCTAGCTTGGGAGTTGGCTTGCTGCAGTTGGAACCAAGAGAGTATTTTTCAGATAGTCTTAAGGACAATCTGGGCTAGGGGTATTTAAGGTACTAGCACAGCCATGGACCCCTACTACCAAATCCAGATCTGGCGGTCACTTTGGAATTTGGCCAGTCAAAGAAAAAGTTAAAAAAAAAAAAAATGTGTCTGACAATTGCTTTTAACTGTGTGTGAGTAATAATGAATCCAGAGAAACCCGATGGTCAGGCACTGCTTTGAAAGCTGGAACATGAATTCTATTACTGAGGAGTCTATGGTTTCAACTCATTCATGATAGTGTTGCCTTCTGCTTATGAGCCCCAAATCACCTCTGTTGTGTAGCCTGAGAGCTGTTTCTCAAAAAGGTCCATAATACTCAGAGATACAGGCTCAAGAGAACAATACTCTAACACTCCTGAGTTAAGGGAAGACTGGATCCAGGTTTTTTAGCGGCTATGGTAGAAAAGAATAGCTGCTTTGTCATGCTGACCACTAACTATACTGGCAGATTTTAGATGCCACATTTGCCATGGCTAACTAGCTAGCTTTAGGCCTGTTGTCCACCAATTGTCTACTTGCCTTTTCCTGCAGTGCAACACAGAATCAGAGCTAACTCTAGAGAATGAGTGAGGAGAGATGGAATCTCTTTATTACTTTGATGGCTGTAGACAGCAAATAGTTGCAGTGTTTCAATTTTATACACATCAACTGTCACCTAATTTAGTGGATACTCATTGATCTCCAGCAGAGAATTCTGAAATTATAATCAATATGAAGATGCCACAGAGGAATAATAATAAACCTCTTAGGAGCTTGAAATACATTTAATGAATCAGGAGGTTGAGTAAATAATACCACATGTATGTGGTGGGAGCTGTCTGGATAACTGTGGTTACGCTCCAAATAGCTCTTAAATAGCCTACAAAATAAAAGAAAAGGAGATTTAGTTGTTATTATTGGAGGGTCTGCTCATGGGACTATATCAAATGCAGCTACAACAGCATAAAACATGAGAAACATGAAAGCTCTTCTTGTTTCCCATTAAAAAACAAAGTAATAATTTTATTTGATTTTCTGGTAAGGTGTGTATATGTTTGTATATGTGAGGTGGATAAAGACATGGGATGAAAGTAGGCAAAAGAAAGCTCCACCAAAAAGTAAGGAACACTTATTCCAGAGGAAAGTATTGCCCAGCTGATGGATTGGCAACAAATGCTTGGGTGACTCTTGCTGGTATCTAAACCACTGCTTCACCCAGCTTCATTTATCTGGGCCAGTGCCATACCTCATCAGCTAACGTGGCTCAGGCCACAGAGGTGGGCAGTTGAATAATCTGAGCCACAAAATGGGCTAGAACACTTAGGCCAAGCCTCTGCTGTGTAATCCCAGCTCTGATACTGATCTAGGCTTCCTGTGTGGCCTGGGTCACATTCCACAACATGTTTGCCTCATTAGCTTCATCAGTAAAATTGGGTGATATTTATCTGAGGGCTTCATAGGAATGTTATAATTAACAAAGTCATATTTAAGGAACTGTAATGCAATGTCTGTACTGAATCTGACTGGACAACTCCCTCATCCATCAAGTGGCTGGGGATTTAATAACCTACCCTCACCCAGACCTGTGACATAGATGAGCAGTTGTGTGTAATCAGTCGCTGCTGAGCCATGTGTGGGTCTCTGTGTTGGGTGCTGTTTCTAAAGAAGAGAGGTGGTAATGGGCTGAAGATTCCCATCTGTCTGACTTAGGGAAAGCGAGTTAGTGGTTCCACAGCTGTTTCAGCAACCCTCTCTCTATGCTGCTTTTCTGCAGGAGAACTTGCGAAGCAGAAGGAGCAGACTGCTGTCTGGGGTTTGACTAGGTGATCTCTGAGGCTCTTTGTTGTGGTTTAGCCCCCATCGGCAACCAAGCACCACACAGCCGCTCGCTCACTCTCTCCCCCAGTGGGATGGGGGAGAGAATTGGAAGAGCAAAAGTGAGAAACCTCGTGGGTTGAGATAAGAACAGTTTAATAACTGAAATAATAATTAAAAAATTGTAATGGAGAACAAGAGAGAAAGAAACAAAACCCAGGAAAAACAGGTGATGCAATTGCTCACCACCTACCGACCAACGCCCACCCAGTCCCCATGCAGCAATTGCTGCCCCCTGTCCAACTCCCCCCAGTTTATATACTGAGCACAACGCCATATGGTATGGAATAGCCCTTTGGCCACTTTGGATCAGCTGTCTTGGCTGTGCCCCCTCCCAGCTTCTTCTGCACCTGGCAGAGCATGGGAAGCTGAAAAAGTCCTTGACTAGTGTAAGCACTACTTAGCAACAACTAAAACATCAGTGTGTTATCAACATTATTCTCATGCTAAATCCGAAACACGGCACTATGCCAGCTACTAGGAAGGAAATTAACTCTATCCCAGCTGAAATCAGGACACCCTTCCAACCTGAATGATTTTGTAATGGTATGATTTGAGGCATGTGCGAAAGTGAGCTGTTTTTAGAGGTGTAATTAGGAAAGAAAGAAGCCAGAAGTCTATGACCATTTCTTTCATCCTCGCTGCTTTGTTTTCTGACAGTTTCAGAAGATTAGGGGACCATGTGTATGCATGTGTCTTGATTACAGAGTAGCATCTAAATGAGCAGTATCCAGCGTTTTTGGCTGACTTCTTTTAATGTTAGCAGAGGATCGTGTACGGTAGCGCTGCTCGTCTCACATCACGGAAACTACAGAAGTTTTGGTGCTTCCTGGAAGTATTTGCTCACATGCTCCGCTGTATACATGCACAGGTAAACCCCCATATGCTCCTGCAAACAGAACAGCTACCAGCAGGTTCTGGCCGCAAGAAAAGCTCACGCTGTGCCTGACAGCTGCCTTTCTCAGTGGCAATTCACATACAGCAAAAGACAAGGTGCAGGGCAGGTGATTTGCGCTGGTTATAGCAGAAGTTTATTCCCAGCTGCCATCTTTCCTGAAGATGCCTTGGCCCACGTCAAACAAATGCCTTTAGTGATTCATCCAACGCCAAACCGCCTGCCTGTACCTGGCAGGCTCCCAGGTTACCCCACAGGACAGATGAATTGCCCTGGTGGACCGTATGTGGCCAATGGGCTGTAGACTGAGGAGACTGATGGCTATTCTGCCGTGCTTACTATTACTATTACTATTTTAAAGCCCCGAGCAGCGGGGAGAACAGCTTCGCTGAACGCTTGAACTCTTCGCGCTCTTTTGAGCTACGTGACAGGCAGTGTTTATAAATAGAAACCGCAGCTCCCCTGTGCAGCCCCTTTCCCAGCGATTCCTCCCAGCAGATGAAGTCATGCCCGCAGCCCGCCGCCCTGTGAGCGGGCAGCCTGTCTCCGGCAGCATCAGCGGGAGCCGGCACGGCGAGCTTAAAAGGCTGTCAGGGGTTGGCAGGTCATCTGCCCAAAGGCAGGAAAGAAAGGCGGGGGGAAGGAGAAAAATTGAAAAATAACCACAAAGAAAACAAGCTCTTTTTTGAAATTGGAAACTTTAAAGAAAAGATTTATGAACCTTTGGGTTTATGAAACCACCTGGTGCTTTGGAGTTTGCTGCTGGTTAAATTTGGCGGTTCAAAGTTTGGTGGTTGTTTCCCTCCATTAAAAAAAAAAAAAAAGAAAAAAAGACATTTAGGGTAGTTTAATTCCACATGTGCATTGATCTTTTAAAACTCATGCCCCCTTAACTTTGAGCTCAACTTGTAAAAATCAGAAAGATTTAGGGGTAAAAGCCTGTTACTTTTTAAGGGCGGCTTTACTGCTCGCAGCACGCATTAAGAAGTGCAGCCCCTGGACTCCGCCTTTGCCGTCTGCTTAGTTTCCTTGCTGGCGCACAGTGTGACTTGTGCTGTGTTTTGACAGTTGGTGACCTCTGACCCCCCGCTCCATAAAATGTTTAGGCTGAGAACGCCGGAGAGGAGCTCTTAGACATGATGGTTGGGGGCTCTTTTGAGACAGGCCCATCATCTTTCCCCCCAGCCCATATATAGCAGCAGTGTTTAGCCTGTATGCTTTGCTTGCACAGCAATTTGGGTCAGAGATTTCCCCCCATGTCTCTGGTTCTGGGTTTCCAAAGGGGGTGGGGGGAACGAGAGAAGGAGAGAATAAGTGCCTCATGCTGCCTTTAGGGTCAAAAGATAGTTCAGCTGTGTGGGTCTCAGCCACGATGCACAGCAGCAAAATGCAGTTTAAACTCTGCCCTTGCGGAGGCATCTGCAGCTAGAGAGGGTTTACGGCGAGCTATGAAGTCTGTCCTTCGTTACTGAAACTGCAGTAATAGTACTTCGCTTTTCTGTGGCTCGTTTCTTTCTGGTGTTTTATACCAGCTGATTACACCTTATGACAATATTTGTAGAGATGGATAGTTATTAGGTCTGGATGAATCATTCAGAACTAACAATTTATTCATCACACTGCTTATTTTTCTCTTCATAGGTTTGCAATTAAAAACTGTGTTACTCTTAAATACATTCATTATTTCAGAATTAGTTGTCAGTTTTATGAGTGAATATTCTTATTCTGAGTTAATTTGCAGTCATTTCCATGAAAAATATTCGTAATTTCCACTGCTCTGGCTAGCTTCAGGAGTCAGGTGAGGCCATCTCTGTTCACTTGGTGATGCAAGTATTTAACCAGCAATAATGCTATTCTGGAACTGTGTATTTGACTCTCAGAAACAAACTTAAATGCAGGTCTTTAAGGCTTAATTGTATACTTGAAAACATGCTATAGAAGTATTTGCACATAAACAGATATTTGAGCTTAAAGTTAATCTCTTCCCAAGCTTTCACTAGAGTGTTTGTAGAAAGTGAAGGATGCTGGCCTTTAAGGACAGCTGACTAATTTAAGAATGTGTATGAATGAGTGAAAGCCTCAGTTTTATAACTGGGAAAACATAACATCTATTTCTTCTTTCTTCTGTTAATTCTCCTTTGACATGGCCAACCTTGTAGCATAAATGAGAGCTTTCTTATCACAGCCTAATGCCTGTCTACGGCAGAAGCTGAAATAGTCATTACAGCTTAAGCGAAACCAGAGATTTTTTTCTGTTTCTAGACAGAAATGAATAGAGCAGGTAGAGCCCAGCAAGAAGGCTTAAAGAGCCAGGCTATTTCTAGATTTGCCCTGTGACTTCTGACCCCTTTGTCAAAGGTCACACTTTGCAGTGTTAGCTTGTCCTTTGGCTTATTAACTCATACCATCACCTCATATACCTTGCTCTGCACAGTTTGAATTTCACTGGTTGGAACTTAATTACTGAGCCCCTAATTGCCAAGTTTCATATGTAAGAAACAAAAATGTGCCTGCAAGAAAAAGCTTTAAATGACATTTTTTTAGCACAGTGACAGTATTAATTCACATGCTAATTCTGCTTTTTTGCTCTTCACTTGGTAGCTTACAGCTCTTGAAAGAAAATATTATGTGCTCTGTCCTTCTTTTTCAGAATAAATGGGAGTTTTGCTGCTCATTCAGACTTATGCCAAAAGGCTACGATAGAGATGAAAGTTATTTCTCCATAGTAACATGCTCCATGGTGAAAGAACTGAACGGATTTTCTGGAGATCTAGGTTCAGTTCCTGACTCTTCCACAAATCCTTCATGTTCCTATGCAGGTTACTTAAGTTTCTGCTACAGTTCTCTGTCTGCAGAGAAATTGAACATATTGCTCTACCCTGTCACCCTTTATATTGCTAATTAAAACTGCAAAATATTTAATCTGGGGATCACACTCATTGTATGCTGGTGTAGTGCTTAGCACACCAAGATTATGACCTTGTTCGGGGTCACATTCTTAACATTTCCTAGGAAGTGGACAAAATTATCCTAATTTTTCTGGTGGGAAAATTGGGGAAAAGGAAAGGTAAGAGATCATTAGGAGTAAGAAGGTAGAAAGATAGAAAGAGATCTGAGTATATCCTCTTTCAGTTCTTTGCTTTACTTGCATCTCGGGCCATCTTTAGGCACAGGCAAAAAGTGGGCACTCATCTTGGAGATCTGACTACAGGCAGGTAGCCCTATGAGCCTTCCTTCCTCTATTAGGAATGGCTTGTTCCTTATCACGGGGACAGCAGATACTAATTTTACCTATGCTGCTAATTCCTTGATCCAGTTCTATTCACCTTGTTCACTTAAGAACAAAGTTACTCTTCTCAGAAAAGTACATATGCCCTATGGGCACATATTTCCTGCGAGACAAAAGCTAGGTGTTTTTTTATACCTTTTCACATTCACTTAGAGGACAAAATTGCGTATGCCAGTGCTTGGAAGTATTGAAGCATTTTGTGGATCCTTTTGGTGGAATATTTTCATATACAAATCTTGGTGCCACAGAAGGAAAGACTTCTGTCCTATCCAATTCTAAGGAATTTAGTGGAAGAAAACTGAGAAAAGTGAAAGGGGAAAAACTGATCAGTGTTGAAGGAACTGCTCACACCTCCTGTGCTGCCCTGGAAGCCTAAACTAAAATTTATGGTTATTTGAAGTCAATGAGAGGTTTGTCATTCATTTCCATAGGCCCAAGTTATCATCCTCTGTTTATTCAGTTTCAGTCTCCTTGTGTAAGACTATCAGGAGCCAACTGTGGAAACAAATCTCTCAGCTGCTGGAGCTATCAAGTAATCAAGATATTACTCAAGAGGTTAAAGCTCTTTTGACTTTCAACCTGGTGTCTGTAAGACTGGTGTGAGAGTATACTGGCCCCACCTGTGGCTAATTAACAAAGCCAAAGTGAAACAGAACCCAAGACCTGTAATAATTTATTTCCATTGTGAAAGGATGCCCCCCTCCCCTCCACCCCCCCAAAAAAAAAGAGGAGAAAAAAGGAAAAAGAGATGTACCAGGCAATAGCTTTGTTGGGGAACACAGTCACATTGTGGTACACGGTACAAATTCCCCACGCACTGCTGGAGGCTCAGGTCAGAAGTGCAAGCATATGTGAAAAGCAGTGGGAGGAGAGGTCTGGAATGAAAAAATGTGTGCATCCTGCCTCAATGTTAAGATCTGTGTGTTTCTGTTACTCCCTCAAAGGTTACTCCTGGGTGGTTCCTGGGACAACCATTTGCCCCAGTCCCCTGACGGGATTCTCTTTGAGATCTAGAAGTGGTTTAGATATACCCTACAGGCAGAAAAATAGGCACTACATAGCTGTAAGTTATTATAGAAGTAATGCAATAAGAATATAAAGGAATATACTTTTATATTACTGTTTATTTCATTACTTTTTCTGTTTCTGTTACCTTGCTTTTTAGAAGCAAGTACGCCTTCGATGTTTACAAACTGAAATTAGGATATTGTGAAACATTTGACAACAAAATTCAAGTTTAATGCGCTGTATGTACATACACAATAGATGCAATAATATGGATTATAAAACTGTGTATTGCTTTACTTTGTGCACACATATACATACCTACAGATATATGTGAAAACACGTCAAAGAGCTTTGCTCAGTATGATTCTGGTATATGAACCTGGTAAAGATCTTACAAAATTGTTAGTGACGAGTTAGAAGACACAGATTTCATTGTCTTTTGGTATAATGGAGGAGGAGGATGACGTGAAACTATACCAGGAACATTGAACTGTGAACTAAACAAATTATGATGGGTATCTAGGAGAATTTCCCCACTGAATCTTATCTCTTTCTCACAGCTATGCTGATTACCATCAGTTTGTCTGAATTATTTGCCTTTTAAAATTATTTTCATTGAGGCTCAGCTAGTCCCTTTCCCTTCTGCTCCCTTCACCTAATACTAATAATGACCCAGCAGGGTCTGTTTTCATGAATCTTTGAACTTGAGCTCATGGGATACGACCTTGAAAAACGTGACTTCTCTTTTATTTCCAGTACTGATATCTCCTGGAAATTTGCTCTGCCTATTTTTTTAATGTAGTGCACAGTGTCTGGGTTTTGGTTTTGTTGCTCTTTGTGCATCATGGTATCTATGGGCATCCTGTGGCTGATGCAAATTACATGTATGTTTACATACAGTAAATAAAGCATGGCTTTCAATGTACACTGGTTAATACAAAGGAATGTTTATGAACATGTACTGTAGTAGGGCACCCAAACACAAATCAAACCATCCCTTTTTTTCCTTTTGGGAATACCTTTTATTAAACAGAGAGAAGGATCCTTTGTCTCTGACTTCACAGTCTCTACAACACCTAGCTTGGCCATGATAACAAAGCAGTAAACTCTTGGCCTAACCATTTCCTAGGATGAGCAAATGCAACTCATTCAAGACAGCTGAGCTTCGTACAGTATGTAATAGGAATACAATGCTTTCATTTAGCTCTGTTCTCAGATTTGCCAAATTAAGAAAAATAGTTTATTTTCTTACAGCATATACATTTGGAATGTCTTAAGTTTAATTCTGACTACAAGGCTTTGGGAACTGATGGTACATCACTGCAATTAACTGAGGCTTAGCCAGTGACTGCTAGAGCTGCTAAGAGCGTGCCATTTGCTGCTCAATTGGTCATGGCTGGACTGAAAGGGACTTGGTGTTTCCTACAACCCATGATGTGGCAACAGAACATAGGCTTTCTTTGTACAACAGCAGCAACAGTAAACTTTGTGAGGGAGACCTGATGTGCTCCATTGGGAAATTATGACTGCTTCCTATTCTACTCATTCAAAGAAGCCAGGGTCTGAAATTCTCTTTGCACAGGCAAGCAAGGCGTATTTCCTCTCTGAGGTGATGTTATCTAAGATACAAAGCATCAAGTCCCTTTCTCTGTTTTAGTATAGCAACCAAATGTTCTTATTTCACCATGGAATGAAGTATAACACATCTTAGAATGATACAAATCTTTTCTAATTCCTACTGAGAAAAAGGACAGATTTTTGTTTTCTTTCACAAGAGCCTGACCCATTGCTTTCCCTGTCATCTTCATCTGTGTAAATTCAGCAATACAGTCTGTAAATTGATTATATTTCCTCATGATTTGTTGAGGAATAAGTACTACTAAGCCTGTGTGGTTGGGCTCAGAATAACTTCATCTGATTTCAGGAAAGTCATCCCTCATTTGCATAATTTCAATTGAGAATGTAATGAGAATGTCTGAATAATGATGTGGTTTAAATATTTCTCAAATTAGTTACTAGCATTTGAAAACTGTGAATAGCTGGAATTGATCTAAGAGTTTCTAATGTACTATCTATACAAAAGGACAACTGATCACCTGCTGAATGTGGTTGTTTCTCCTCCCCCTTTTTGTTTCCTCCCATGTTCTCTGGAGAAGTATGCTAAGTAGCATTGTAGCTGATGATATTTTTTCATCAAATTTATAAAGAGATAATAATGAACATTGCTCATTCACTTACCTCTGAAGTGCTCATGCAAACCTGTTATTAGGAAACTTAGATGCTACTTGCACTTATTTCTGAATACAGATTATTGACTCACAAGTGCTTAGAAGAAACAAAACCCTTCTAATCACTTACAAAAAATTCAGAAGTCTGCTCTTAAATTAGAGGATTAACTGGCTGGGATTGACTTTGCATACGGAATGGCAGGAGGAAAAGGGCAGCCTGAGTCATGTAGCTGGCCTTGTTTATCTCAGTAAGAGAGAGAGGAACATTTAATTTAGCGTATGCAATTTAGCATGCAAAAGGTCAAACTGGTGCATGCCTGCAGGTAGTCAATCAGAAAACTGCTATCATTCCCAACCCAAACAAGTGTTAAGCAATAGAAATGCTAGAATGGCCCTTGCCAATTTCAGCTGATATTCATAAACCCCTCTTGCTTCTGTCGTGAGTATTTTATGTGATACAAATGATTTTAATTAAAGAAGAGTGTGGTTTTCCACCCTCAGTTCTTTTATTTTCTCCAGTAGGGTTAAAACAGAATGTACATCAGAACAGAAGTGTAGCTGGGGCAGGATGCCTCTTGGGCGGACTCAAGTTTGTTTTAATTGAGTCTAAAAAAAAATATTGTCTGACACATGACATGTGCCATCTGACAGTGGACAGCTTCAGATCAGTGACAGTTGAGATGGAAGAAAGACCATGGCTGGATCAGCTGAAAGCAGCTCTTGGTCTAGGTGAGGGAATTGTGTGTGTGCAGGACTTACTGGGAAGCCTTCTGTAACAGAACAGTTCCCTCCTCTATCCTCTCTTTTTCCCTTCTCCCCTGTATTTTATGTTCTCTATCACTTTAAAGTTCCATTCAGCACTTTCAACCCAGTGCAGTCCATCATGGAGTAGTGTAACATCTGAGTTCATTATTGTGCCTGCTTTTTGTTTTATAGGCTAGTGACCTGGGAAACCTATTACTTTGTTTTTTTAAGACATTGAACATCTTTTAGTTCTTTTCAATATCCCAGGTGCATGCTGCAATTAGCCAAACGATACCATCCTTCTGTCCCATTTTTTCTTTTGTAAATATACACTGAGTAGCTTTTTTTTCCCTGACAAAGTCTCATGGGAAAACTACTTTTCTTCCAACTCTCATTTATGTATACATTTCTATTTATCTTGTAGTGCCACTCTCAGATACTCAGTTGTGTCCTTTTCAAAACAATAAACCCTAATCGCAAAATAAATTGGACTAAAATCTAGTATTGCTCTGTTAAATCTTAGATCTGATTGGGACCCTATATGTGGCAAGCCTGGAATTCACATTTCCCTCCCAGATGTCAGAAAATGGTGTCTGCCTGCAAAACTTGAAAGTCTTAGAGCCAGTTGTACAAATGCAGCTGCTTTCTTATTTAGTGGTGCTAATCACAGGCACCATATTATTCTCATTTTCCAAAGTCTGCTCTGGAGTTGCTTCAGGGCATAAAGCATTGATTTTGATCTCTAAACTCACGTGTGGTTTAGGTGCTGACTGTCTATAGGCATC
Source organism: Scopus umbretta (assembly GCA_013400535.1). Lineage (NCBI taxonomy): Eukaryota > Metazoa > Chordata > Aves > Pelecaniformes > Scopidae > Scopus > Scopus umbretta. The sequence continues at coordinate 18,335 of VZTL01039366.1, forward strand.
ATCCTTTCACATATTGAGGGCCTTGTGGGAGGTTCAGAGTTCCTTCAGCTTACATTGTATTTGAGGTAAGTGCAAGGTAAATGGAAAGAGGCAGTAGAGACCTTGAGAAAGCCTCCCTTCTCTATGCAGTATCATAATATACTTGAGCTTTGCTAGACACTTGTAATCTCCAAACATTTGGCAACTAAACTAGTCAGACAATCTAATGTATACCTCATTCATTTCTGTTCCCAGAAGGGAAGGATGAGGAGGCTGGAGTAGTTTTACTGATCTTGAACTGTTTGTGGATGTTGAGGAGACAATACCATTCCTAGCTGTGGTTTTAATTATAAATTTTCAAATGATGAAGATGAACCCAGACAGGGCAGGTTCAGGTCTGCTTCATGACTGTAGTATGTAATGGCTGGTAAAGAGCCAACACAAGGGCTGTACCTCTGCTCCTTTCTCTCACCCCGTGCCAGTGGCAGGGCTGAGGAGATGGTTTATATCTTGGCTGAGTTGGGGGACAGAAGCACACCACTCAAGGGAGTTCTACAGTGACTCAGACTGATGAGTGGGAGCCCTGGCTGTGAAATGCAGCTGCCTATTTCCTGCCTGACTGGTTGATTTTGCTTGCCGGTATATGAAGCGGAGAGAGCCATACACCCACCTCTTCCTCTGCCTTTCCTGTATTTTCCTACTGGTGAAGTAACCAGTAGGAAAAAATAAAAGGAGGAAAAGAAAATAATGTGAGGGAGGGAGATGGACAAATGCAACTTTCCACTTCCTTTTCATAGATCTAGAGGGAATACAGTGGATTTGACCCAAAAGATCTAGCAAGTATTGACTCTATTTTCTGCACCCTGCTCAGTAAAATATTTAATTTAATTTAATTGAAAATACAAGTGCAATTACTTGATGGCATTTCCACTATTGTTGTTGTCTAGGTATCTACCATCCCATAAACAAATAAAGGCTCTGGTCCAGCATCAGAGAAGGTCTGCTCCAAATTCCATGGAGGATGAAGCAGAGTCCTGGATCGAGGAAGGAAGAAGCTGGAAAAGTAAAGTGGCAGCACTAGACTCATATTTGGTCCTGTAAATAGTCAAGTGCTTAAATGTAAGAGCACAAATAACAGCTTTGATTTAACTTAGATGAAGAAGCTTCAAAGAGAAAGTTGGTATATGTAAAATTAACCATATACATAAGTCTTTGCAGAACTAGGGCTTAAGCCACACTCAATAGTCTGTCATGATTTTCAGTTACTGTTTTTGTGCCACTTTCTGTAGGCTTAAAGGCAGATTATGAACTCTGAATAAGAAATGGTAACTTTGTCTAGTGTTTCACTACCTTTTTTTAATGTTGTAAGTTTCATAAACAGGAGAGACCTTTTGAAAGTTCTAACAAGTTACACCAGTGAAAGCAGATTTCAGTCCAGATTTTCTCATAAAGATGCACATTGTATTCCTAAATCGTAGCCCTCATAATAGGCTCAAGTCACTCTGCCCAAGAAAGAAAGGGAGAATTGTGAGTCATTTGCAAAGAAGTTATGAAGCCTTGATCTGTGAAGCACAGAATTGTCACTTAGAAGTGTCACCTTTCTCTTAAGAGAGTCAGAGTTGAGGGTGCACTGTGCGGCTTAGGTTCTAGACAATCAAGCAAAGGCATGACTGTTGGAGGATGGTGTAACAGGAACACATGAATAGGACAAAAGATTAATACATTTAGAAAACAGTTTTTGAACAAGCTTCCTTGTCCTAATATTTCTCATCTTTCCCAGGAACAGTCTGTTGCATAGGGAGCAGCACTAAGGCAGAGTGTAACGTGTGGTTTTGGTTGTGTTTATGGAAAATTACAAAAAAAGAGAGTAGTGGATTTATTTACAAAACCTTTCTGTTCTTAGGAATACTAAGGAGCAACCCCCAAAACCACACACTACATCCCCTCCTAAGCAAAGCACCAAGGATGTGGTCGTCTTGCTGGTAGCTTGTCACTAAGGCCTGACAAAATTCACACACACACACAAAACTTGCATGTGGACTGTCTAAATTTGTCTGCAACTGTGATTTTGATGACTGAATTACAGGGTTAAATATGATGTCAGTGAAGGCTGGAAAACTGGACTGAGTACTGAGAAGCTGAGTGGTAGGGAATAAGAAAGACAGTCTCCTCTGCAGGTCCAGGGAATGGTTCCAGGTGCTTGGTGGGACTTTAGACTGTTACCTAAGGTAGCAATGCACATATCAAATTCAGCCTTCTCATGGATGTTTTGAATGGGTGGTATGGTGGGAAGACCTACACAGCTGTGGATCCCTAGCTTTGAAACTTTCAAATGAATCATGACCATGTCTGCCTCTGATATAGTCCAGTGCCAAATGTAACCCCAAAGAGACCTCTAAAGGCTCGGCAAGTGTGAAAGGTTCATGTGGATTTGCTCATCATGGCAAATTCGCCTTTAAAATGTGCGCTACTAGACTTCGAAAGAGATGGTCTTCTAGTATGTTCGCCTCAGAACTGCCATTGAAAGAAACACGCATCTAGAGAGACAGCAAAAGTTGATTAATATTGTGTGGCTATGACAGAGTGGACTTGTCTAAAGTGCTTTTGCCAAATTTACAATACCAAACTTCCCAGACTGAAGCTTTCACTAATTCTAACAAGTAGATCAGTAGCTGTTAAGCAGACTCAAGGAATATGATTCCTTAACTCAGACCTGTGCTGTGGCCTATAAATACCACAAGCATTTCAGCTTAATTTTTTTGAAACAGAGTGTGTTACTCTGTAGTTTGCCTGATTGCCTGAAGAGATGTTTATAAAATAGGCAGTCTGCTTACCATCATTCTGATTATATCATCAGTCATTTGACAAAATGCCTG
>VZTL01039367.1:10539-23342 GCA_013400535.1 Scopus umbretta
AAAAAAAAAAAAAAACAACAACAAAAAAAACCCCAAAACAAACAAAACCCCCCAAAAAACCCAAAATGAAAAATGGAAATTACAAGAAATGCCAAAAAAATACAAAAGGAGGGGTGAAAATAAGGAGACATCTCAAATTGATTTTCTTAAAGGAAAAACTAGGATTCTCGTGGTGCAAGACGACTCCCAAACACGGACTTTTAAGGAAACAAAGCAATTACAATGGCACTTTTTTAAAAGATTCATTATTTAGAGCTGGCAACACCCCACAGCACGACTTTTCTTGAAACCATCTTCCCTCGTTGCACTGCCGACCCAGCCGCTGCAGCGCCAGCCTGCCCGCAGAGCCCTCCGCACCAAGGGGGCTTGCCCCAAAAGCCTCTTCACTTTTTGCATGATGTTCATCCTTCCAGAGCCAGGAGAACAAGGACAAACCATGAACGCGTTAAAATGTGTCTCCTGAGCCACTCAGTAATTTTTAATGATTGTGTCTCATGGTGAGGGTGACTGTAAAAGCCGTATTTCAAGAGAACGTGGACTGAAAAGCCTCACCTTTTTTTGCCACTACAGTGAAGAACAACTTTAAAAGTTAAGAAATTATTTTAGTATCTACTCCTGGAAAGACAGCCCACGCTATCGGCCATGATGTAAATGCCTTCTTGTTTTTTAAAAACTGAAGCGTGTTGCCTGTTTAATACCTGGGAAGCTCAGTATAGGATATAGGCTGGGGGGAATATCAGACTGACTCTTCAGTCCATCCGAAACGGTTTAAGAGGAAAGAACTGAGAAGCTGAAGAACTAAAGAAACTTTCTGCTCAAAATTTCCTTTACAGGCCTCAATTTAACTGAGAGGATTTATCCTTTCAAAACTCTAAACCAGAAACTCTCTTTGTCCATCTTGTCAAATAGATTTGATGTTTTTGGAGGGGATTACAGGTTTAGTGAACAAAAGCAATTTTGATACAATGCATTTACATTTCTCTAAGAGATCTGACTTTCTACCACAAAGATATTCTGATCAATCATTTCACACATTCAAAGGATCAGCTGGCTCACTGACAGGCTCATGAGTAAATGTAAACATGGGAACATCATTCAGCAGGTACATTTCTAGCAAAATCCCAAATACATTTTGCTCCTCATCTTATAGTGATTTTTTTTAAAATCAATACTCTAAAAGTTATCTGGGATCCAAAGAAAAAAAAAACAGCAAAATAATAAATACTCGGACAACAGGCTGCTAGAACAAAAAGTCAACTGGACTGCTCCGTGAACCGAGTCTGTGCACGATGACCGTACTGCAACACAGTCCAGCGCAGGGTCGTAATGTAATATATCCCCTACCTGGACGCAGAATAAAAACTGATCTGGGAGGTGATGGTTGTTTACGTGCTGAGTGCCAGCCCCAGCAGAGAAGGGCGAGAACATCGACAGGCAAAAACCTGGTTAGACTCATGAGCGAAGGTCACCCAACGCATGCTTTGAAGCAAACAGAGCAATCAAACTTAAGCATTAAACAATCCTTTTGTCTTCTTTCATAGAATCATAGCACGGTTTGGGTTGGAAGGGACCTTTAAAGGTCATCTAGTCCAACCCCCCTGCCATGGGCAGGGTCATCTTCAACTCGATCAGGTTGCCCAAAGCCCCATCCGACCTGATCTCAAATGTTTCCAGGGATGGGGCATCTACCACCAATCTGGGCAACCTTTACACAGAGCACATACACGCACAGTTCGTTCTCTGCCTGTATGTCCTGGAGGCAAGGACCGCTTCTTCCTCCAAGTCTAACATCAGCTCTAAGTTGATTAGCTCTTCTGGATACTCTCATACCACAACCAGTACCGATGGTTTGTACCCTTCCCAGTGTAATTAATCCTTGTTAGCAATCCCCCTGCTGTTATCAGCTGATCATTTGTTCTACGCAATGTAAGACAAGTTGATGGTGAGGGGTAAGCAAGGTTTGCAGGTTAGTTCAGGACGGGCATTGAGAACAAAGCAGAAGAAAGAGAGAACCTTTGCACGTGGCCATGGCAGCAACGTGGGTTACAATTTCTGGCAATTAATTAAGGAAATAGAAGGAAAAAAAATAGAAGGGGACAACTATATGATGTACGAGGAGAAGTGGAAGGAGTGAGGTTTCTTTAGTCTGTAGAGAGATGGCTGAAGATGGGGAGAAATCTGATTGCTGCCTTCAACTACCTAAAGAGAGATTACTGAGGAGATTGCACCAGACACATTCACAGAAAAAGGACATGAAGCCACAGACATAAGCTGCAGCAAAGGTAGTTTGATTAGCTATTAGTATAAGGTTTTTGTTTGGTTTTTTGTTTGTTTTTTTGTTTTTGTTTTTGTTTTTTTTAATTAAAACCAGGAGAGTGGTCAAGCACTAGAATACTGGCCCAGAGGATCAATGAGAACTCCATCCTTAAGAGACATTCACAACTTGACCAGGCAAGGTCTTGAGCAAGGGCCTGATCCCACTCTAAAGCTGGCCTTGCTTTGAGTGAGGGATCAGACCACGGTCCCTTCTAACCCCACTCACCCCACGTTCTGTGCCTAGACTTGAGTTTGGGTGTAGAAGTGCCATATTCACCCGCAAGTAGTGAAAGGGTAGGTGAGCTGCTCTTGTTTTCTGAGGGTACGAGAGCTCACGTGGAGGCACCGCAGAGCAGCCAGCTCAGCAAGTGACCGTGGGGCAGCGCTGCCACCACAACCGCCCACCAGGCACCTGATGGCAACCACGAGGTGCTGCTCCGCGGTCTCACCCCCAGCGCCAAGTGCAGAGCCATGGCCAAAGGTCTTGCAAAAGAACGATGGTTTTCGAAGAGGAAAACACCGCCTGCCGACCAGCGCAACATGAAAATAAAGGTGCGAAAGCAGCTCCAGTAAATGTTTAACGTGGTTAAAAACACAACCAACAAAGTTCACAGATGAGGAGTGTGGTTTATCTGCTTCAGATTTCTTCATTCTCTGCAGATGAACACACTGCATTTCTGTTTCCTCCCCGTCCTTTTATTGAATTTTTGAAGCAGCACGTTTATACAGTCTCATGTTGCCTATGATCACAAATATAAACCAGCAAAGATATTTTTAACCCTGCTTAATAGAAAAAACCTTAATGTACAGGACGGGACAGTCCCGGGGGCACTCCGAGTATGAGGAGTTTAGTCAACAGTTTATGCAGACACTTGCACTGTGTAAATGTTTGCATCATGCAAATATTTATCGCAGTTAAAAATTGATAAAACCAATTTCAAGTTTCTCCATTGTGCAGTGCTGATGATTTCCAAGATCATCATCTTATATTCAGGGTAAATACCATACTGTGAACAAACACAAGCAAGCATCAGAAGGTCAAGAAAACAAGATCAGAGCAGTGAAGGCAGCGAGGGCTCAGGCAACTACTGTAAAAAGCCAGGGAGGTAACAAAAACCGAGCTTTGAAGAGGGAGGAAGTTACAGTGTTTATCAAACTCCAAAAGTGTACAGTGTGTCCAACTGTCCAAAGCTCAATCTTGCAAATCTCCTGGCAGGGTGCAAAAATAGTGAAGAGTGAAATATGGCTACGGTTAATATTAAAATTTAACATAAGCCAAGAGAAGAGATAAAAGATGAACACTGCTCTTGAAAAATCCTAGTGCATTTATATTTGTATCAGAGAAAGGTATTTTTCAACAGCTGCTTTTCTGCACTTCATCAAGATGAGAAGCATCTGCTATTTTCCGAACTTGGTTTACTGAACAACACAGCTCACTACTAATGAAGATGAAATTCAAATGTCATCTAAAGAAGCAATTAAAAAAAAAATTGAATTTTTTTCCTACCTCAAAAATGTTACTGTATTAAGCTCACGCTTGCTTGCCCTCAGGCACAGGCTTCCTAGTGATTTACAGATGATTTTAAAGTCTGAACCATAATTGTTAATGCTGTGAACTACTTATAACCTCAATTTAAAAAGCTATTAATTTTTGGAAAACACACAAGAAACTGCAGGCACAAATCATGATCATTTCACCTTTTCAACGGTATATTAAAAATTAGTTCGATTAGAGCAAAATGACTATGAGTCAAGATGACATTTCTTCCTCTTCCTGCATATCAATTCAGTGCATGATAGCAGGAGAGTGTTTCCAGGTTGCACTTCCAGGTTTGGGGAGGCTTTCAGAAAAGAGAAGGTTTCTTCTTCTGATGCGGTGAGAATAACATCATAATTCATTTGTGTCTCCTGTTTTGACCTCGGGTTAGTCTGAAGGTTTACAGAAAGCATTCTTTCACTACAAAACAACTCTGCATTTTCAGTGAAAGACCAAAAAAAACGTGTGTTTTTAGGTGTTTTTTTTTTTTTTAATCAACTTTTTGTTCCTATGCTGATCTTCTCTCACAGAGATTACAAGGATTTTTTAGAACTAACAAAGTATTTTTAGAACTTCATTTCACAAATGAAAGGAAGCACAGCAGAAGGTTAATTTTGGAAATAGTTAATCAGCCACTTGGAACAAGCAGAGTCCAAAGGGAACCATTAGTTTTTCCATAAACATATTTGGGATTATTTTTCTAATTTCAGCTAAAAGAATAGAAAACATAAGGTGGTGCGTGTCACTGCAAGACTAAAGTACATAAATGCACAAGTTATATTTAGGTCTCGTCGTGAAATGTCAACTGTTAACCAGCATCCACAAACTGGTCTCTCACCACAGGCAGATGAGCCAAATACCAGTCATCCATCAAACGAGCAGATATTTTTACACGTGTTTTTACAAGGTTGTCTGACCCATCACTGTTGTTTCTGAGCATATTCCAAAGAGTCTAAAAATTTAAAGTTTAAGGTAGAGAAGGATATATATAGTTCTAAGAGACCTATATGTCTGCAGTAATTGGCAATTGATTAATTGACTTTTGCCTTCTGGCAGCATTGACTTACTATGACTTAAGTTAAAGTCATGTTCAAACCCGATAAACAGGGCAGTTTTCTACTTTAGTACCAAAACATCTCAAGCTCACCAAACAGATGACAATAATTTTTTTGTCTCTCAAATAATCAGGATTTGGAAATGAAAACGTAATACTTACATGCTACAGCGTAGTAACATGATTTGTTCATTGTAAAAGCAAAAACAACTCCTTAATTGTTTATGCTGACGATGACTGCACAAAAGGACACTCGCTATATGTGCTGTGTTTGCAGTATCATATATTTAGATTACTGGAACATGTTTATACTGCTAGAAGGCACAGTTGATTCAGGCTCCAAGTTAAAGAAATATCATTGCGTACAGTTAGGTTCTGACCAAGGGGCACTTACCTAAAAGCTGCCAGTAAGGGAGCGTAAATTGAATCTCCGTCATAGACGTACAAGTGGTCCCAACTGCACTCTGTGGCAAAGTGGTTGAATCGAAGCCTGAGGATTGTGTTTGGCCTGTAAAAACAAATAAATAAAAGACCTGTAATTAGCCACTCGACACACATGGCAAAGTCCCTCCAACAAATCCCTCCGGTGCGAACCATCTCTCTATACAAGACTTAAAACTGAGTGACTCAGTGTAACTGTAGATGCATCAAACATGCTGTGGCTTTCGTTTTTGGTGTGAGCACTCCCCTGGTACTAAGCAACAGATTCTTTATGGTCAGCAAAACTGTGTCCTTAAACCTTTCCCCACCACCAAGGGCAGAAATTGAAGAGCAGGCACTGCCAGCCCTCTGCTCTTTACCAGCACCGACTCCCCTAATGACAGGGCTTTGCAGGGGTAAGCATGGAAAATCTACACGGACAGTACAGTCACGTGTAGATGTGGCACTTAGGGACATGGTTTAGTGGTGGACTTGGCAGTGTTAGGTTTACGGTTGGACTCAATCTTAAAGGTCTTTTCCAACCTAAATGATTCCATGATTCTATGAAGAGTCACAGCCACCAGCAGGGAGCTAACCAGAGCTCTTTTTCTTGTTCAAGGGACTTTCTGCAGATTGATATGATTACGATGGCCCAGAAGCTGGCAGAAATCCTTCTTCCGTTACTTCATTACTTGTGCAGTACTGCAGGATGGCCCTCCCGAGGGAAGCCTCTCCAAACTGGAAACTGGAAATACGCCTCAGTGGATGCTAATTAAAGAAATTCTCAGTCTTGCTCACCACCTTCTGGGAGCTGGAGAAAACAGGTCAAGAGAACGCAGAGGAGACCTGTCTTCTGCAGGATGGCAGGCCCTGGGGCTTTATCTTTTGCCAAAAGGAAGGTCTTTGGTTATTACTTGGACTGTCAAGATGCAGTAACCACTCACTGCCTCTCATTCCTTACAAATGCTAACCAGGTTGCTTGACCTTCTTCTGGAGATGTGTTACAAAAAATACTGGGACCAGCTGAGAAAGAACAAGCTGGAAGTGCTGGGAGGAGACTTGCTGCCTTCCAACTCAATGTAGCAGGCCCAGCACACCCTGAGGTTGACACCACTGGTCAGGAAGAGTCTACTCTGTTGACTTACTAAGTCAAGACAAGAGCAATGAAGGGGCCTGATCTTCTGAGGTGTATCAGCAGGAAAAAGGTTTTGTTTAGTTGATCCGCAGATGGAAACAGTAGTTCAGACACCAAAACACATCCACATTTCTTTCACTCCCTACACAAGAGACACCCACTAAGCCATAATCAAGTAACGTACATTTAGATACCATTAGTTTCATGGCTAATATGCAAAGATACACCTAGAGAGAATCACACAGAAGCCACAGCAGGTATCTAATTCAGGGCTCAGCTCAAGATGGTGAAAACACCACTAACATTGTGCTTGGAACCTGAGATAAAAGAGTGAATCTACAGCAGCACAGCTCTTTCCAACCCACAGCTGTAGCTTTTGAAAGGATAGATGCAAGTGATTAGAATCTCTTCAACAGCATTGCCCTTGGGTTCAGATGAAATCCTTGTTCATCCTAATCAAATAAATTAATAAAATGTCAGCTTGCCATAGAGTCCTTCCTTCCCACAAAAGGGGAATTCTTTTGGGAGTTATTCTGCAAAAGAATATTTTTTGTTGGCACAATTATCTACTCCAGGCCTTTGGAAAAAGAGCAGCAGGTGTAACTCAAGGATAATGTCTTGCTTAATGAAAAGGTACAAAGAGTACTCATCATTTTAAAACTGAGCAGCCTATGAAATTGTAGGGGGTTTACTTCTATTTTAACGGTCCGACAGCTGTAGAGCAAAAAGAAATACTTAACCAATAAAAGCTTTAGACCAAGAACAAAAAGAAAGAGATTATCTTTGCTACAGCTAACAAATCATTAACGGACAGCACTCATTTGCAGAACCACAAGGCACACGGCTACAAGGTTCTGCCTCAGACAGGATCCTCAGGCTGGCTGGATCTCATCTGCTTTGCCTCGTGCTCCTGTAGAAAAGGAGACCCCTGGGGATGAGGACACATCACAGACACAGCCTAAGAGGAGTCAGGAACAGTGCGAAAAGGAAACGAGTACAGTAAGGAACACGTGGCTTATTTTACATCTGAATTTATCTAGCATCTTCAATTGCACATTTGGATTGTACCTTTACTTGCTAACCTCAAAAGCCCTCCACATACCGGCATGCTAGCAATGAGGTGAGGGCATTCAGCACAATTTAACAGCTTTGCAGATGCCATTTTCCAAGTCCAGATCTCTCTGGGAATGTCACATTTGGCAGAGAGCTTGGGCTATTTTCACAAGGGTGCATATTTCAGCTGTTTTAATCAGCGTGATTATCTCCTTTCTGTTTACCACCATCCTCTGACAGCAGGGTACAAACAGTCAGAAGCAGGAAAAGGACACCGACGTAAATGCCTGGCTATGGAAGAAGGACGAACATTTTTGTGCACCGCTTGACAGCAAGCAAGATCTCACTTCAAACCCCACGAAGTGATAGTTCTCTAGGAAGCCTCTCAGTACTAGCAAAACAAAGGCTGAAGGAGCAGTTATGGTGACATTATCAGGGACCCATGAGCAGCACTTCACTTCTGATAAAAACATGAGTCACGTTGTTCTATAGAAAAAGAAGTTATGAGGGTTAAGCTGGCTGTACTGGAATTGCCGAGGCTGGTTTGTCTGTAGTACCATTCTTGCAAAACATTTTTTAATTATTTGTAATTCCAAACTGTCTGCAGTTGTATTTTTATTACCTACAAAAATTAAGAGGTGTCGCCACTTATAGCATCTAACTTTTGATCTTAACCACATCAAAGAACTGGGCTCCTTATATAACTAATAGTGAGTGGTAGGTTCCTAATTTCAGTGTTCTGGACGGCTCTCTGGAGCAGCTTAACCCTTACCTTTGAATACCCTGGGAGCTTAGGTACTTAAGTTACTCATCCAGAGTAAGTGCCTGAAGTAGATGAAGTGAACATCAATTCCTCCCCACCCATCAGACCTTCCAAACAGAGAGAGAGGACTAAAGAAAAGAAGTGCACCCTGGGCTTTTAATAAGTTCTGATCCTCCAAGGTGCCAAAAGATTTCAGCTTACAGGCATCCAATGCAAGTTAACTCATCCACGCTCTCACGTGACTTCTTCCCACTCACAAACCTCTCTACTTACAGATTCAGGGAACAGTATGGAACGTGACTTAACGCATAGCTGTTACCACACAGCATCGTAACTGACCATGCAAAGTTTCAGAGATGACACAAATCGGTTTTACAGCCCTGGCGTCAGCCTGGGACTGTAAAAAACATATTTCAACAAGTCAGATGCTCTGAACTGCTGCACCATCAATCAGACGACAGTCAGAGGATATGAACTAGACAGGCTACTCCTAAAATCTCTGCAAGAAATCACTATAAGCAATATAAAGATCAAATACAGGAAGGGTAGAGAAGCGAGGGGAAGAGCTCTAAGGGACTTCTTGTAGTTTAGAAGACCTTTGCAAAAAAAGGTCAACGGTCCCTCTGAAGTCCTCACGGTCTAGTGAGTAAATAAGAATCTGAACTGCACCATCACAGAAACTGATCTTTCATGAACAAGAGCTTTAACAGAGTTTGCTCTACCTTTTTCATACTGACAGAAAGTCTCATACACAGTGAATCCCAAGCACCTGAATGGCCCGCTAAGGTAAAAGTTAAATAATTTTTAGTTCTTTCTTTACTTACACAGATGCATTTATTCTCATTTTCCATGCATGGTTTGAGTGCAAAGGATATTTTACACAGCAAACCTCAAATTCAGAAGTCAGTTTGGAGGGCTCAGCTGCATTAAAAAACCCCTTATTTACCAAGAATTCCTAAGTGCTGCCTTACCTAGTTTTAGGAATAGCGAAAAAAGAATCACGAGATCTAAAAATACTCAATGGAGATAAACCCCACCTAAAAGTCACAATAAGCAACACTAAAACCCACGGTGTTTACTACACTCACCTTCCTTCAATAAGCCAGGTGCATTTTGTTTTGTATTTGTAATTTCCAGGCCCATCCGTGACATACCCTGACGGTCCAGTGAGTCTGTAAATAAAACACAAAGACAAGCATTAGTCTCCAATGGTATTAAACATTCATAAAGGACTTCCTAATTTTAGAAGATCCATCATTAGATTTTTATTTACTTAACAGCTACTACAAACCAACAACAACACAACACAAAACAACCAGTCAGTTGGGATTCTCCTGTTAAACTCTCTGTACATGCTTTCTGATGATTGTCCTGAGAGAACAACAGTTACGAGCGATGCCTTCTCTATCAGATTAGTAGTATTGCTGCAAATCAGCACCCTAGGGGAAAAAAACAAGAAAAAAGACCTTCCTCCTCAAACAAAGACTAAAACACAGACTAATACCATGCAGCCACCAAAAGGAATTCCTGAACACAAAAGCTGAAGTTACTCCTAAACTGTTGATTCATATAAACTACACAACTCTTGCAAGAAGCTCAGATGAAGTCCATGGTGCAACCTCTTGCCCATTCTGTATTTGACTCTTCACAAAGTCCTTGATGACCTCCTCAACGCAGGACTGATGCCCATAACCCTCTAGCGTAAAACAAGACCTTAATCCCTCATGCATCAAGGGCTGCATAACTCAGGACAACTCCAGAGCATGGCAGTAGCAGGCACCTCCCACCTTCGGTAGTGTGTTCCCATCCCCATGTCATCCCGTATTAAGTGACTGAAGTCAAAGAGCTGAGTGCTCCCCACCGCCGGGACGGTGCCAGGACTACCCTACGAACACCCCTATCCCTGTGCGCCTGTAAATAGGTGGTGACAACTTGACAGTAGCAAAAGACTCCGGAGAAGAATGTAAAAGCAGAAAGTACAGTTGGAATCACTCACCCCAGGACACTCAATGAATGTCAGCACTTAAAAACCATTAAAAATTTCAAGATGCCACCAAAAGAGAGAAGGGAACAAAGCCAGCAAAGGACTCATTGTTATCAACACCTGCAAAACATTGTACAGTGGAAATTCTAGACAACTGCATTTCTCTAGATACTGCTTGCAGAGATGTCCAAACAAGGGGCAGCAAACCCAGTCTTGGAAGGGTGTTTTGATGAAAAGTTCACAACAGATTTCAGAACTATGCTTAACCTTTTGTTGTGATATGAAGGAAATTATATCCATGCTCATTCCTTCTAATGAGCATGAATACAGGTACTGGAAAGAGTGAGCAAAGCCACGCAAAACCCGCTTTCACATTTCCATCAGTCCTACTCAAAATGTGACAAACACACATCCATGCTGCGAGACAAAATGAAGGTAGCGATCTACTGGTTGCAGCTGTAACTTCTCCTTTCCATAGATTTTAACAAGGTACGTCTTTCTTCGAAGACCATGGACAACATAGAAGACAATCACACTTCATCAAGGCTGAGGGAGATGGATCTAGCAAGAGATTGGAGAGATACACCGCTTGGGCTCCCAAAAAACAGGCACTGAGATTTTGCATCTTCTGCCTTAGCACGGAGACCAGCAGGAGCACGCATGGGCAGAAGACAAAACCAGGAACCAGACTGTTCGGATACACACTCCCATCTCATATGCATTAGTCAAAATATTACAGATTGGTTTTAACAAATAGCTGAAGTATAGCAGAAACAGTCGAAAATAAATTACCAGGGAAGGATGACATCAAATGGAAGCAATATCTGAAGATGCCCAAACACCACGTTCTGGCGTTGCACTTACTGGCACCTGAAACAGGGTTCCTACCCAGGGAGGTGATAAACTCCATCGTCAGCACATGGCTGGAGCAAATCACAGTCTTCTGGCAAAAGTGAATTGTCCTACTTAAAACACAGTTTCTGTAAACAAGAACGCTCTGCAAATGCAAATTTGGCAGAAAAGAGAAGGAAGCAAAATCAGAAGTTCCCAAAACCGGTCTCTTGGAACTTTTTGCTGTGTCTTTTCCCAGTGATCTGTTAATGTTATCATCTAAACTTATTTTAAAATATTTTGACTGAGTCAAAATGGTTTTCCAGAATCTTTTCCATAGAGCGCTTTTAAGGTTCATCTCTGATCCAAATGAAAAGGCAAACCCCAGAGATTTTGAAAACCACCTTCTTCTTCCTCCATATTAATTTATTATCATAGTTTTCAACCTCAGAAATTTGGGTTAAGATTTTTAAAAGCCAGTTACTGAAGTTCTGAAGGAGATCTACACTTACGCAAGTGAAGAAACAGCTCCCAGTTTTCAGGAGCACGGGAAGCATCTGTACCTTCTACGGCGACACAGGTAGATGTAGATAAACAAACATACACACACACATATATATATATATATTAAGGCTTGAACATCTTTGAAAATTCAAATTACTTATCTACTGACCAGGAATTTGCAAAAATAGATGCAAATTCCAAGTTGTAGGCAGTAACACCTAGACTTTTTGTCTAAAAATGCATCCTTTTGAAAACAGTATCTGTGGAAAAGCTACGAGTCGAGCTATATCGACGCTTCCAAGGCTGACAGCACTTTGCACGCAACCAAGAGTAAACAGACTCTGGGAACCTGAGCAAGTCTCGCAAGCTAAAGACAACCTTATGCAATCTGCCAAGCTCTCACAGAGCCTCTGCTCAGAAAACTCTTTGAACAATTTTCTCTGGAAACAATTACTAAACCATCCACCACAGAAACACTATCAAGAGTGATGGGAAAAAAAAGAAGCCTGTTAGTATTGTATAGCCCCAGCCATGTCACATCTCAAGAGGGCTGGGGGGGGGGGAGCATTTTGACATCAACGTAGTTTAATCATATTTCAGTAATGTAAAAACAAAACACAGGATTTAGTTTTTTAAAAGTAACCAAAGTCAAATGCCCTTGATAAGCTACTAGCTACTACTACTTATCTATATGTTACTCAGATTCCTTACTAAGCTTTAGAAGCTGCTGCCATTATAAACAAATACAGGATATTAAAAAAAAATCAGAGTTGATGTCTCTGAAAGCAAAAGGAACAGGAACTATGTTCTTATCCCAGATCCTGGCTGGCACAGGCAGGGCAGTAGCAGATCCACGTTAATCTGCCAACACTCTTGCAGAGACATGCTCCAAGACAGACAGAAATAAATACTAAGCACTAAAAGCAAAGTGAAGCTGGACTTTTATCTTTAAATTCAACAGAGAAAGCTAAACTGCTCTCCCAGCAAACAAAACTGCTCATCCCCTCCAGCTCGGTCCTGTTTGTACTGTACGTGATGGTGTCTCGTTCGGTGCTGCTGGGCGCTGATAACTAGGACATGTCCCATACAATATTTTGGCTTTTTCTGTGAGCAAAGGCTCAGGAAGGGAATACATGAGTAACTCAAGGAGAAAAAAAAAAAAACCACTCCAGGAACAAAGCAACTCCCCTACGAGGACAGGCTGAG
>VZTL01039373.1:0-25973 GCA_013400535.1 Scopus umbretta
GGTTAAACCACAACAGTGCTGAATGCCATTTCCTTAGCAATATATGTGTGCTTGTATGGAATTAAATCCCTCTACTGAATTAATGCTTATTACTTGGAGATTCCCAATACAAAACTGGGAGATCAGGCCAGACCTTTGAAACGCCTTTCAGCCTGAGCACTAGCCTTTTGGGCTTATGTGAGGCTAAAGAGTGATCCATCCAATGCCAGCCCTGGAGCAGGAAACAGCTTGAGTTTTCCTGGTGCTTAACCTGGTATATACAGTCAGCTGCAGCAACTTTATAGCACAATAAGACCAGCAGTTTCATGGAAAGTTAAGATAAATTATAAACTGAAGCAGTAGTGTACATGGTGAGATCCAGAACCTTCACAAGGCAGCAGTTTTATCCTTTATTTCCCTGCCTGTGAATGGGGAACGTTAGCCATACCCTACTCTGAGAGTATTGGGACAGTATATTAAGAGGCAGTAAGGCCTATACCCGTATAAGTGAGTAATTGCAAAAGTGCAGCTTTCTTCACTCTGTAAATTTTGGCCTGAGCTTCTGCTCTTCAGCTGAAGTTTGGGACATCAGGAAATCTGTGCAGTCACCAGGAGCTTTGACAGAGCTCAGCCTCCAAACGTGTTGCAGTGGACAGGAGAGCGTACCCTGCACATGGATAGGATATATCTTCCCTTAACTTTGGGTGCTTGTCTAAAGGTGAGGCATGTACCATGACCTGACTGAACCTAAACTGCAGCTGGTGGAGAGTGCAGCAATCAGAGCGTGATTAATCCTGTTTAAGGAAGAGTCTAATATGGGGAGCTGAAGTTAAGCAGTGGAAGTTAGAAAATAAAAGTGCACCCTGTATATGAGTGAAGAGTTGCAGATGTGCATGTTTCTCTTTTTCTTTTGGTAGGGATCTGAGTTTCACTGTGGAAACCTCAGATACTCTTTATTTTGCCTTTGAATTTTGGGCTTCTTGGAATTCAAAACCCCAAGGGGGGATGTAGGTGAAACAATGCCTGAAAATGTGCTATAGATTACAGGAGTGTTCCAGAAGTGGTCACCTTAAAGCAGAGATCATGCCATGTTTGCTGTAAGTGCTGTAAAATATAAATTTTTCAATCAATTTTAAAAGAAGGTCTTCTTATGAACGTGACAGACTTTGTACCTACTTCTGGCTGGTTAAATCCTTGCAAAGTCCAGTTCTGTCACTGTTTGGAGGACAACCTGGTGGACTTGTACCTTTCAGATGTCTTATGTTTGGCTTGGTTCTTCAGGCAGGAATACTCTAGGCCATAAATACCTTTGTTTCTCCTTTCCCTGATGGGTTCATGCTAGTGGAACAAGTTTCTTACCTGGGACTGGGGTGACTGGCCAACTCTCACAAGTGTAATCACAGCCACTAACTGCCCTTTTTCTGCTAATCATATATTGCCCTTATGCCTTGGGTGCCGTGAAAGACTCTGGGATCTGCTTTATAAAGAGAATCGATAATTGTAAGCACACAGAATACATGCAAATTAACATTTGTAAGTGTAGACAATATGTAGAAATGGAGCAAAATACCAAACCAAAATATTGGCCATAAATCTTCATCATGCATTATCCTATTTTCTGAAGTTTATCCTGTTATCTACTTAGTGGGAGTGTTATTCCATTTAAATGTGCTGCTTAGCAATTGCTTGCAGCATTTAAGTCTTTAGATGCTTTCTGTACTTGAAGAATTGCGGTTTCTGTTGTAACACTGTGCTAATTCTCCACAGAAATTGTCCCTGTGGTTTACGGATAGGCCTATTCATTATGCTCCTTAGTAGTAAAGTATCCGGATGAGAAGCCATGCTGCAGTCCCAGGTTTTATCAGTCACTTAGGTGCTGGCAGCAGGGAGTGCTTACAGAACAGAGCTTGATCTGTGGATCTCTCCTTCAGGGTGAAGAGGGGAGTGCTTAACATCCACAGAATCATTCCCTGTTCTAGAGGAGAAATACAAACCTTTTCTCATCCTTCCACAACTGATGAGTAAGAAAGCAACAGGGATTCCTCTTGCCCAACTAGTCACTACCCATAATGGCCAGGGACAGGCAAAATATCCCAGGACCACCCAAGCCTTGGTCATAGGAAGCAGCTCAGAAACCCACTAGAGAAAAGTTACAGTGGTCTTAGCCTCCTGTGACACCTCAAACCGATGCTGACTCTCTTCCCTTTGAGGCTCAGACCCACAAGAGCCCCCAAGCCCAGGATGACTGTACCGTGAATGTTTCACAGGGGATATATTTCACACATGGGATACTGTGGACCTGCTTAAATCCTTGTGGAGTTCGGCTCATCTTAGCATAATTCCCACTAGCATGCTGCTCCGACTGTGTGTCTGCTCCCTCCAGTGAGCGCATAGTATTTCTGTCCTCTTAGGTGAAGTGGTGTAGGTTTACTCCTGCAAATGAGAGCACAGGATTCCTACAAAGGAATAAGTAGGTGCTACTTCATACTCAATCCTAGCTGCATGCTAGTCCTGGATTCACATTTAGCAGTCCTGCAGTCCTGGATCATGCAGTCCTGGATTCACATTTAGTGCATAGTGCCTTCTAGATACACTCTCTGGGATTTTTTGCTGACTTCATGCTGGCAGTGCCTGAAACCTGTAGTCCATCTCTTGCTGGAGAAATCACGTGCAATTCTGGCTCCCAGTCTGATGCCCTTCTGTGTGCAAAGTGGTTCTCAGACAAGCAGTCAACAGAATTGCCAAGTGAGCAAAGGCTTCTTGTAGGCAGAAGGGGTGTAGGATCAGGTCTCTGGCCAATTTTGTTGAAAACAAATGCTTTGGTTTTGGTTTGTATGTCCTTAAAAACATGAACACCTGTAAGACAGCACTTGTGAGAAAGCTAACAAAAACATGCTGCCCGAACCAGAGTTCACCGTGTAGGTTGGTGGGAAAAGCTCCAGCAGGAAAGCAGTTTCATTATCAAATATCTGAAAAACCTTTTATAGCTGTTTTAAGCAACCCCTGTTCTCACCTTTTGGTGAAACAATTACCATGAAGCTGGGTTTGAATTGTTCTGCCCAGTTGAGTGATCTGATTTGATGTAAAGCTTAGAGTTCTCAATCTTTATTTCCCTGCTCTGTCTCCTTTCTTATCACCGGGAGCTTTGGATTCTCCCCCTGCCCTGCAGATCACGTAATTCCCCACGAGGGGATTACACTTTCAATGTGTTCACAACTATGTGTTTGTGCAGAGCAAGTGCCTCCTGCTATTGCCCAATTGTGGAGTTTCACCCAAGTGGAACAAGTAATAACAGAAATATGCAGCTCTTGCTGCCTTCATTTGGCTTCTTAGGTGGCAGGGAGCAAACTACATGCCTTTCTTCTGCAAAAATGGTTAACTAGGACGTGGGGCTTTGGGAGAGGAGCTAGACGAGGATTTCATATGGCATCAAATGCAGATAAATAATCCTCTTTGGCCCTTTGAACTTGGAATAACAATTCCTGCAGCTGCTGGGGAGGGCGAGTGTTGGGAGGGAGGGGAGCTGATAGCAGTGGTAATGGGGCAGCCCTTATTGTGCCTGCCTGGTGTGTACTGTGAAGGCTGGGGGGCAAAGATATAAGCCTGGCACTGTAAAAAAGGATGGCTTTAGTCCCAGGTTGAAGAAGGTGGCGCACTGCGTTTGATGACTGTTGCCATGAGGGCTGGGACTGTATCTGCCCCGCAGTGGGGCGCATAACAGTGTAAGGGTTTGCACTCTTGCACAGCAGAGTGGCTTCTGGTCAGAGGGAAGGAAAGGGCAGTGGAATGGTTAAGGGCTCTGTGCTGGGCTGATTTTGTCCTTCTCTCTTGGAGAATCACCTACAGTATTCCGCTTTGCTTTCTGAGCGTAAAGATGAGATTGTTAGCATTTCTGCTACTCACGGGACTGCAAGGATGAGCTCTCTAAAGAGCTCAAAGGCTAGCTTGAGCAGGCTTAGAAAAAGATGGGGATGCACTTAAAATCTTTTCTCTTGATTTTGTGTGCATGAGGAGCAGCTCTGTGTGAGTCTCCCACTCCCCATGTCCCCCAGTCCTGGGCTGATTGCCTGCTCTATGCAGGTGGGTGACCAATTTCACCAGTAAAGCAGAGCCATCCCGCCCAGAACCTGGAGAGGGGCAGTTTTAGTGTGATGCTCTGTGAGACAATAAACATCATGCAGTACATAAAGAACAGTAATTTGGCTGTTGTGCTTACTAGTTTCTGAAGGAAAAAGACCCCTTTGGGGCACAGAAGGGCAGCACTTTCCTCCTCTGCTGCCTGGGATGAGGAGGAGGGAAAGATCCTTCTGGGGAAGGTGAAAAGCTGCAGCTCCAATTTTGCAGCCCCTGCAAGTGGTGGCAGAGGGCACTTGTTGGTAGCAAACAGGTGCCCAGTCCAGCTTCTACCTGAGAAAGTGACCCCTATCAGGAGGACAGAAACAGCCTCAGAAATGGTATCTGTTTCAAAGGAAAACAGAAATAACAAAATTGAGTGCAGTGGTGGTGTTCTTTTGAATTGCTGCTTGATGCCCTTGGGCTCTTAGCTGGTTGGAGTTGAGGAGGGGAGAGAGGGCAGCTTGTGCAAGCTGTGTTCCAGTGATAGTGTTTTAATTTCTTCCTCCTCAGTGCCTGGCTTACACTTTAACATAGTTTAATTTTAAAGTCTCCTCTTCCTCCCCTCCCTTCCCCCCCAATCTTTTTTTTTTTCTTTCTTTTTTTTTTTTTTTTTTAAACGGGTGAATGTCGAGCAGTAATGTAATGAAAAGTTGACAGGCACAGATCTTTTTTAATAACTCTCATGTTGTGTAGCTTAAATTGGTTTAACTATAGCTGAGCTGAATAATAAGCAGTAGTGAATTCATCTCATGAACCATGAATATTTTTGTGTCTCCTTTGGAAAGGGTTTAATAGCTCTGCCTCTCATTCCAAAAAGGGTGGGACCATGGTTTGCCATACACATTTGTTCACCATGTGACAGCTGGGAAGAGCATCAAGGATGGGACACGACATCCTCAAGTTGAAGTGAGATGAGAAAGCAAGTCAGTTCGCCTCCAGGCAGCACACATTTCTTCTGTACTGCACAGTGTGGAACTGCACCAGCTCATATCAATGGGCAGTGTTGGGTTTGAGTGGGATTTTGAGAGGTGCTGAAGACCAAGCTGCTTTCCAGCCCTCCTCCCCAACACCTATTGTGTGAAGCTGTAGTATAATTGTGCATGGGAGACACCCTGGGACAGCAGAGGAAGCTGAGAGGCAGGATTAAACTGGACAGCTATGCACACCCAGATGTTAACTACCAGGTGGAAATAAAAAGTAGAGGGTGCTCAGAGGCACATTAGGGACATGTGTGAGCAAGGCTAGAAGGGACTGAGGACTCCTTGGAGGTTTTGTGGGGGAACAGTGTTGCAGATACCAAATGGTGGAAGAGGGCCTATGGAACGGAGGAGGGATGCTTGGCTGCTTTGAGAAGGCTGCGTCTCATTTGTCTGGCTATAGCACAGGTAAAAGAGACTTCCAGAGCACTGAGGGGCTGCAGGCTGACATATAAAAGCTGTCAGTTCTTGGGTCAAAGCTGGGGATTGGTTTCCACTTAGTCAGTGGACTACACACAAATCCCTGTTACCTTGCACGTTTCAAGCTCTAGTGAAAAGCCAGTCTTACAAGATGAAAGCTCTTCCCATGTTCTGTCTCTGGGTGCTGCTTCTTTCCTTTTTTTCTCTTCTTGCTGATAATACCATTCATCTTTCTTTCATTCTTGTTTTTTTCAGGGATGGCTTTGTTGTTTTTCTCAATTTTAGCCCTTTCTTCCAAATGCTTTAGAATCATAGAATCATTAAGATTGGAAAAGACCTCTGAGATCATCTAGTCCAACTGTCAACCCAACACCACCATGCCTACTAAACCAGCTCCCGAAGTGCCACATCTACACTTTTTTTTGAACACCAATATACGTTCTGTATACTCTTACTTAATTCTATCTCTCTGTCATCATGACAGCAACACCATGATGAAGCATCCTTCTGACCCTCTGCTAAAAACAAAATAGGTACAAAACATCTTTCCCATGGGGGCCAGGAGAGGAAAGTGAAGCATTTTGTGCAGCCAGTTACTGCACTGAAATGCCCAAACTCTGCTCTGTGGGTGCAACTGTCTCAAGGTGGAGATACCTGTGGTGTGTTCCCTGTTAGCAATTTCCCCATTTTTCAGGCTGGCATGCCGAAAGGTTCCAGTGAACCCCAAAGAAAAGCAGCCCCTGTGATAAAGAGTATGATAAGGTTGTCCTGTCAGGCACTTAAAATGCATCAGTTTAGGGACAGATCTTTATTTCATCTCCCCTGTGCAGACGTTTTTTTGCACAACCTTTAATGACATGGTCACACATTACTTATTCTGCCTGATACCTTGTTTGGTGCTTGCGATGAGAGCTGGTTAGAAATGTTCATCACACCAATTGCCATTATAAATATGGCTTGGATTAAAATGATTTTTTTTTTCTTGTGAAATTGTATTGATGTTCAAAACACCTTTAATACTGGAAGTGCATGTTTTTTAACATTAACATTTTGTATTTACTCCCTGGCTATAGGGTTGATTTTCCTTTGAGTTGGAATGAATTTTACATTAAGGAGTTTGAAACAAAGAGGGCTGATCTAAAAATGAGACCTTTCATTTGACCCTGAGTGGTTTTTTTCACCCTGAACTCATTCAGAAAACAACTTCAGCATTGTGCCTTTCTCATTCCGTTTGGACTAAAAAGAAGAAATAGTGACTTTTTTCATCCTTCAGAAACTCTGTCCTCAGAACAGCTCTGCATTTTGGATGGGGTCAGATGGTGCCCTGCACTGTGTGTAAGAGGGATGTTCCTGCAGGAACAGGGCGTGGGTGGTGGGTGCTATGGGGAAGGAAAGAACAGCCTCATGAAATAAAGTCATAGGCCAGGTTGGAAGATGGGAATCTCTAGCCATGGATCTTCTGTGATGCAGAGAAGGAAGCTGAAAATATCAGTAACTGCATACCTCATCTTCTCAATGCAGATAACTTCAGGCGAAAGTTTTACAGGAGGTTTAACTTGGCATATTCAAGCCAGTAAGATGCTTAATGCTCTGGAGTTCATCAGACTGATGACTGGAGTACTGAAAAACTAGTTGTTATAGTGAATAGCTTTAGCTTTAATCTCTCTCCATGTGCCTCAGTTTCTCATTTTTAAATATGATGTTGCTGAGAAATTAATTTATACATGAAATAATTTATATATGATATGTTGTGCTGAGAAATGAAAAATTTCTGAAGTTTTCAGCTACATTGGTTAGAAAACTTGAGCCAGGTTCAAGAGGAAATGAGCAGTTTTCTGTTTGTTTGAGACAGGATTTAGATGTTGTGCACTAAATAATAATTAAGGTCATAAAAGTCTGTAGTGAACAATTATCCATTCAGTGAACAAGGCAGGTGTTTTAGGGGAAAAATAGGAGGCGATTGGGTAATTAGAATGTACCATAACATGTGAGCACAAGTGGGCCTAATAAAATTTGCACAGGCAATTTTAAATCTGGCATGGCCTACTCTCTGAGCACCTGACTTGGAAACCTGAATAACTTCTTGACATAATTTTTGATGTATCACCACATTACCAATTACAAATATTCCTGCGCAAAATTACTTGGTGCTTTCTGGATGAAGCTCAGGCGCTATAAAAATCTGAGCTATAGAAGAAACAAACCAAAAAGGATGGTTATTTGGTGTTAAGAGGGGAAATGCTGAATGGCTGGCTTGAGCAAGGGGAGAGTTGGCTGTTGCATAGTAGCTGGCTTGAGCGAGGGGAGAAGTGGCTATTGCACGTTTGTTAATTCACCCTTTTCCTTCAGTTCAGTTCACTGAAAGTCCATCCCTGCAAGAAAAGAAACAGGCATGGGGGGATTATTTGCTGCTTTGCAAATAGATCACTCATCCAGGCTGGTCAGACAGGCTTAGCAGGAGAGTCCTGAGAGTCCTGACAGCATGCACAGTGGTGACGAGGCTTGGCTTACGCCCCTGCTATGGCGGAGCCAATTACCCATCCCTGCTGCAGTATTTGCGGAGTGGAGGGAAGGCAGCACGAGCCCCGTTCCCAGACACAGCCTGCAGCGCGTGGGGCGTGGGCAGCCTGTGCCACCCTCCCGCGGCTGCTGACAGCAGATGCCTTTACCTGTCCCTGCAGCAGGGACTGTGCAGCTATAGACTGGCTCCCTCGCTGGGTGAAAATGTTTCATCTCAAATAAACACTTGTCTCATTATCTAGCTGTGCTAGCTTTGCACTATCTGGTTACTGTCTGGCTTGGAGACACCTGTTCTGTGTCCAAGCGTTTCAGAAAAAATACTATCCAAAGCTGTCAACAGACATAAAAAGGCTGCCTGTTGCCATGGGAACATGCTCTGCTGAGCCCTGAGTATAATGAGCTGCTCCCTGCACTGCAGGAACACTGGACATTGCTGGAGGAGCTAGGGGAATTGTTCACCAGGCTAGTTTAGCAATTCCCTTAGGTGGCTGTCCTGTTTGAGCGATGTTCAAAGAGGATGTCTGTGGGGAAGACAGCACTGTCTTGGCAGTGCCCGTGGAGAGGATGGATGTGTGTTGCAGATGTCCCTGTGGCGGGAGGGGAGGACAGGATGGTGGTGTGGGTGCCTGTGCTGGAGGAGTGGTGTGTGTGCACTGGCTGCCACTGGGCTTCTCCCTGTGCTTGCTCCCTCTGGAGCTCTCCACTTCTCAAAAGTGCTGTGTACCAGGGATGGAAGAGTCAGGGGTAAAACAGCACTATGTGGGCTACTAAAAAATCTTTCTGAGTAAGAATTTTTTAGCCGTGGGTTCTACATCTCTTTTCAATGAGGAAGTGTTGAAAGACTTCTTGTACTGCAACTCCAGATGTGTATGATGTCTGCTTCGAGTCTGCTGTGCCCACCGTTTCCTTCTGCTGCTATAAGCTGTTTGGGTCAGAGGCAGGGGACACAGCTTCTGAGCTCTCGCTCAGAAGGTCAGGTTGTATTACACCCCTTGCTGAGGAGGTTTGTCTCTTCAACGCACACTCTAGTCACCCACAGTTTCGAGCTCTTGAAAATTCCAGATCAGTTCATGATATTTCAGCAAAGATGAGACCTTATGTTAATGTGTCTACTGCCTCCTTAACATGTCTTCAAAGAAAGGATGTGCAAACCATAATGCAAGTGCAGAAATGGCTAGGAGTCTGCTCCAGATCTTTATTAGTGGGCTGTGAGTCCTAACACAAGGGTGGAAAGGCTGAACTGAGTGCAATGGGTAACCTTTCAGTTAAAACTGCCTTGCTATCAGAGATGGTTTTATGAAAAGCAGCTTATGTGATGTTCGTTCTCAAAAGGGATCTGTGGAGGTCCAGAGAACTAGAGACTTGAACTGGAATAACTGGAGGAAAGAAAGAACGGGATCAACAGGCACCTGGATAAGTAGGACACTGTGTCCTTTGGAAAGGGCAGGCATCGAGCTTCACAAATCTCTTTAGAATTTTGAGAGCATCACAGAGCATGTAGACAAGGTAAATCCAGTTGGCAAAATCCACTTACATTTCTGGAAGGCCTTTGATCAGTTTCCTCAATGAAGGAGCTTAAGGAAACTAAGCCACTATGGGCTAAGAGGAAAGGTCATCTGATGGATAACTGCTTAAAAAACAGGAATGAAAAGGTAGGAAGAGCCATTCACCTCTGCATGGGAGGGAGGCCATCAGTGGTGCTCTTCAGGGATCTATGCTGGCAGCAGCCCTGTTCAGTGTATTCATAACTGAGCTGGAAGATGAGTCAAGACTGAATGTAAAGACTGATGATGATAGTAAGGGTAGTGAAAAAGAAAGCCAACTTGTGAGATGGAGTGACTAGGCAATAAACAGCAGGTGGAATTCAATGCAGATAAATGAAGTGATGCACATGGAGAAAAACAGTTGTTGCTTTACATACAAAATGATGAGTTCTGAGCTGGTATCTCATTCCTCATGAGATTCAGGAGCTACTGAAAATTATTCTGTGGAAATGGCATCACAGAGCCCAGCAATTTTCAAAAAGCAAGAAGGCTGGTGGGAAGGGATCAGTGAACAAAACAGAGACTATAGCTAGGGTTCTGCATCTTGTTGGCTGAGTGCAGTTCTGTATCCTCATCTGGAAAATTACTTCTTGGAGCTGGGAAAGGCACAGAGAGAAGCAGGAAGCATTAGTAACATGGGAAGCCTTGAATGCGAGGAATGCTTAAATGATTGAATAGGCTAGAAATGAACCTATGGAACAGGTGACTGCAGGTCACTAGTCATACAATACTAATATGGGTGGGAGGAGAGTTGGAACAAGAGATGTTGTTTGCTTTCTCTTCCAGCAGAAGAATTGGGGGCCATCAAACAAATCTAGCAGATGGAATATTCAGATTAAAGGTGATACTTCTTCATGAAACACATGATTAGGTTGCTTATAGCTATGTTGAATGCTGCAAGTTCAAATAGCATTTGTATAAATTCATGGGGAGAAATCTCACAAAGCTGGTGCCCCAATTGCTGGAGGCTTGGAGCAGGTATTCAAGAAGCATTGACACATTACCCTTCACAGGACATCTTCAGGCTGGATGCTCAGGTCCTCTCATCTGGTGCAATATAATAATTCTTCTGTAAATGAGAAAAAAATTGAGGAAAAAAAATGTTATTTTCATGTTGTTGAGTTTCCATTTCATACTGTGGTGTCTGGCTGTTAACATAAAAGTTGCACAAGCTCCAGATACCACTTTGTGCTGCTCACCCTTTTTTTTTTAATCTAGGCGTTCACGGCCCTTTAAAAGCTTAAGAAAACAGGTTCCTCTCTCCATGAGGCTTCTGGTTTTCTTAAGTGAGATTAGACAACATGTAAAGGCGTCAGACCTTTCTGCAGAGAAGAGAACAGTGAAGTGTCAAGCAGGGAAAGAAGGAAAACCACTCATGGGAGCACTTGTCACTTCTATCTGTTATTTCAGGTGTTTCAGGCTCCTGTCACAGAGTTTCAGACCAGTTTGTTCTGTTTATTTGATATTCTAGACCAAAGGAAAATGTCAGATGAGGACATGATCATTCACATTGGATGGCCAACGATCCCAGAGGAGGTGGAAAAAGTCCCACTTGCTGCTGGTGAGTGCCTTTCCAAGACCCATTCCCAGCCCAGAAGCTAGTTATCAGAGATACATCTAGCCCAAAATAAAGCCAGCAGGAGCCAAAAGCCAGCTTAGTGCTCAAGCCTGTAGCTGAAATGGTATAGGGATTATTCTACAGCTTCTACGGTTTTTCATTAGGAGCATTTCTGCTTTAATGCCCAGGAGCCACTATTGTACGCTGCCAGTTAGATGCTGCAGGAGAGTGAAAGCAAGTAAGTCTAACTGTGGAATAAGTCATCATAATGTCAGAGATACTAGGTGTAAGTATCCTGCTGATGGGATAGATGTGGTTAGCCCCAGGTCAGTAAGGTGTATGATCATACAGCAGAGGACTGCTGTGTGCTTAATGCTGAGAAGGTACTTCAGTGCACTGCGAAGTCAAGCCTAATAATTTATCCCTGTTGAAATCTCTGCAGCTCCCTGGCAGTGGTGGTGCTAGATCTTCTGTAAAGTTTGGTGCCTTGTCCTGGGGAGCCCTGAGGGCTGGCTGCGGTGGTGGAAATCTGTGCACTGTACAGTGCAAGACCCTCGCCCGAAGGAAGAGCCTGATGGTGAGATCTGTTGTCCCGGGCTGCTCTTTTAAAAAGAAAAAACAACAAAAGAAAACAGAAAGAAAATTTAAATATAATAATGAAAAAACATGTAATATAAAGTTAGTTTTGCAAGAGGCTGACAGGGTTGGCGGAGTGTTCATTATATGCTATATCAGTAAGTATATGAAATGTCAGTGTGAAGGGAATTCATTTCCCAGTAACAAGCATGACAGACTATTGAATGGAGAGGGTGTCTGCAGGCGGCAGGGTGGTGAAGCCTTCATCAGAATTTCACTGCGATGGAGTTTACTTGAAGAGTGTGTTTGTTTTAGCTTTTAAAAGTCCAATTTTTTGCCTAAAGCAAAGACTCTGGTCAATGGTCTGTGCACAGATGTGCTGTTGAGTGGAGGCTTGGCATTCATGGGATGGGGTGCCCTGGGGACACCCCAGCTTCCCTGCTTGGCCACAGGGGGATCATCCCTTTCTTTTGCCCTCTTTTATTTTCCTGTCGTGTTTTGCTTCTCCCAGGCTCAGAAGTCTCACTGAGGATCTGTGCTCAGCTTTCAGGGACTTTGTGCCTTCTGATGTGACTTGGAAAAGCTCATACAGGCATATCCTTTGCCTCCATGGGTCTCTGCTGAATTCAACAGTAGCTTTGTACTGGAGAGAGGAATATCATCTCACTGTTGACATGCCGAGGGGTGGGGGCACAGAACGGCAGAGACCTGAACCACAGGGATGCAAGTTTAAAGGGAACTGGCAAGCAAGGACTAAATCTGGAGTATGTATGGAAGCATGGGTCTTGTCCAAAACTTACTCCGCAGGGTCAGGCTGGAGGTGAGTATTATGCAGGCTAGGGAGATCAGTCAATACAAAAGCAAATATACACATACATGTACAGACTCTCAGTAGACGGCCCTGCCAACGTGGAGACGCATGCAGAGAGAAAAGTGATAGAGCTGATGGGAGGACTGCAGGCAGGATGGCATACTTTGGGAGCCCGGGCTTGCTCAGCCAAGCATGAAGCTCTCACCAAACAACAGTGTTTTAAAATTCAGAATAAAACTTGCTTTTGGTTTGCCTTAAAACCAGGTTGTAGTTTGTAGCAGCTCAGCAAACTGAACTGTCTCTTCAGTGAGCCTCAAGGGAGGGGATGGTGGTGGGGAATTACCCCTGGAGAGGTGGACAGCAGATCAGAGTGCATGGTGTTACTGCTGGAAAGCCTTTAGTTCAGCTAGAAATCCTGCTGAGTCCTCCCCTATAATAGTCACTCTCTCTTCCTTGGACCCTGCCCTCTCAGATCACCACCCAGAGTTGCATCTTTCCCATAGTTTTCTTTGTTAAAACCATTCTGGATCCCCATTGTCCTAGTTTTCATTAGAGCTGTACCTTTTTCTCTCCTCCCAAGGTCTTTTGGAAGAGCATGACTGCCCTGCTGGGCAACCTGCTTTACCTGGGCATGAGCTGAGCTCGGTATATAGGCAGATGGATGAAACTCAATGTTCTGTGTTACACAAGTCAGATCAAGGGACTGTTGGGTTTGACACGTCTCAGACAGTGAATATATAGCTCCAGGATGAGTGGTCTGCACATGAGACTTGTATTAGGCTAAAAAAAAAAAAAAAAAAAAAAAAGAGGAACTGAGAGTTAGGAATATAAAGATGGAAGTCCTCCAGAAGAGGGACATTTATTGCACCATGAGTTAGAAAGGAAAACTTAGTGTATTTTTTTTTATTGCTACAAGAGTCTGCTCAGTAATTGGTGCTGCCCTATTATTGCAACAGAATTAATTGCACGGTAACTATTACTAAGCACCAAGGATCTGCACCAGGCAGTGATGGACGAAACAGCTCAACATCTGTAACCTTCAGATCTGGCCTGGTGTGGGAGTTCTTGGCCATGAGGCTCTTTCCTCGCGAAGGAAAATGGAAGACCTGAGAATTAAAGGCTGAAACAAATGACAGTATTCAAACCTTACAATGTGATTTTTAAGTTAGAATGTGATTTTTAAGTTAGTATCTTCATCCCCTCTGGGCTACCTGCATAGGTGGTACTGGCTGCCTCATTCAGTGTTAATGCCAAGGGCTGGAGCACCTTTGCTTTGCCTTTAAGTCCTTTTATCTATCACATAAGGCACACTGATTAAAAAATGGAGGGGAAAAAAAAAAAAAAGAGAGAGTGCAGAGGGACCCAGGGCTGTGGAGGGTCAGCAGGTTTTCAGCCAGTGATATCAGTGCTGCAAATGTTTTGCTGCCAAGGTGGCTTTTCCCTGTGGCTGGTGTCAGCGAATGACTCGGTCATGCAAGGTCCCTCCAAGGTGCAGAGCTCAGGTAGCAGGAGGCTCCTCTGCTCCCAGACACAGCTGGACACAGAAGCAGGAGTATTTGAAGCTAGATTTCATATGGATTTTGGAGAAAATGAAATGTACTCAGCTATTTTGACAGCTTAGTTATAGGCTGCAGTGGATTCTCCCAAACACAGAGTTGCCTTTCTAAAAAGCAGCTCTTGAATACAGGTGCTAAGGGAATTTGGTTGAATTTCTGTTTAGACCCCTGTGTTTCAAACATAGGAAGATAACATGGCAAGCTGTGGGGCTGCAGGTGATAAATGCCTTGCAGGATCAGAGCTGCAAGGTGGTGGTTGTTTTGGGCATTCCTCTCCTGTGAAATGGGACTCCAACAGCTGTGCTGTGCTGAGCTGTAAGCCTGCCCGATGCAGTGCTGCATCTCCTGGCTGTTGTCATGTGTGCCTGTGGCCACGATAGCTCAGCTCTGCATGTGCTGTATTGATCTGGTTAGGGACACGAGCTGCTGCTCTGCATCTGCTCTGCTTCCATGTCCATGGTTGGTGGCTCTAGAGCCTGACTCTGGGTCTCCACACCTGTGTCTTCTTGGCCTGTCTTTTATATTTCTTTTTTCTATTGTGTAAATCAAACAGTATATTAGGAGTTATAATACATATTCAAATCCACCCTTTCTCACAAAGGCCTCCCCTGTATTTCTCTGTATTTTATCCAGGGCTACGTTATACCATAGTCTCAGTAGCCGGCAAGACCGGGGGTAAGGCAGCATCTCTGATCCACTTCCTAGGCAAAGGATGGCATATTCACCTCCCAGTTTATTTTCCTATTACACCTCATAGACACCTTTCACAGCACTTAATTGTTCTTCCTTTTTCCTGAAGGGACCTAGTGCATAAAGCTGGGTGGTGCTTTTACCCATTGCGTTTTTGCATGGCAGCCTGACTTCAAAAAGTCTCGTACAGGCAGCGAGGAGCACAGCCCTGCCTGTGACTGACATGTCTGTTGATGTATACAAGGTACACGTGACTCGTGTAAACCACTGTGACCTCGCCCCGCTGGAGCTGCCTTGCAGGGTTGCTTTGGGCACGGTAGCTGCCTGCATCATCTCCTTCCCTGCCTTCACTGTCCCGGTGCGGGTTTCAGATAAATGCCTGTCTCTCTGGCATGACTTGCAAGGGAATAATCAGGGCATTAGCCTTGTTCCCATTGGGCTCAGGTTTCTGTTAATTGTTTCAGTCTACCTAACAGCAGAAGTCTCTCATCAGGCTGTTCTCCCCAGACCCGCAGCTGTCAGCAGCATTTTGGCTGTTTCTCTGAGTCGGGGCTGCTTCCCAGGCCCTCCCTGTGTGCTTGCTTAAACTCCTCTGGCTGGACTGATGGCTCACTGAGGTGGGGGAGGCACTGCTCAGATGCTGCTCGAAGGAGGCCACCCACTTTGGACGTGTGACCCCGATTCTGCCGGAGGCAGGAGGAGTGCCTGCAATGTGTTAGGTTTTATAGATTTGTGTTATCTGTCATGGGGGCCGAGCAGCTCTGTGGGGGCCTGGCCAGACAGCCTGATCTGTAAGAAATCAGGGGGCCATCAACTGTTTTGTTGTATTTCTGGCTGAGGGATTGAGCAAGCTTCCTGCCTTTGCTCCTCTCCCACTCCTGGGTAGGAGCTGAAGTCTCACGGCAAGGCTGTAGTAACAAGCACAAAGGCTGCAGGGTGCTTGCTGGGGAGAGGGTTTGGCTGGAGGAGGATGAAAGCTGTACCTCCCTTTTACTGCCTGCCCTCCCTGCGCAGGCTTCGTTCCAGGCAAGCACAGAGATCCGCTTCAGCTGGCTTTGCCCACGAGCAAAATTCACCCTGTGGCAGGGCACCTGGGGCCAGAAATGTTGTGCTCATGCACTTTTGGCTGGATAAAACAGTTCCTTGCAGGCAAGACTATACACATGCACGGCATCTTTTCCAACAATATCTGATGCTTTTGAAGACATAAAATAATATGGATCTAATTGAAACTGCTGGTGATGGGTGATTTGCAAATTCATCTTGTGGACTCCTGGCAGCTGCCTCAAGGATGAGTGGGAGCTGCTCCCATGGTCCAACAACCATGGTCAAAGGGTCATCTGAACCCCTAAAGCCATAGCAAAGATGTTTTAAATAACCTCTTCCATAGAAGAGAACTATTGTATTGTCCTTGTTTCATCTTCATTCCTGAAGTCTGGTGCTCTGGATGTCCCTTTGTCATGTCTGGTGTGCTTGGCAGGTTTTGGGTATATGTTTAAACTCAGAGACAGGGCCCAGTTGTTGAAAGGGGAGCAAGGACCTGGAGATCATGATATCCGCAGTGTCTCACTCACAGCGGGCTGCAAAGGCCGCCACACTAACGCAGGACAAAACTGAAACAAATTGAAACCATGATGGTTTCCTGTTCCAGTAGAAGAATAATTGAAGGGAAGCTGGTATCCCACTCTTTTCTGCTGCCATAGACCCTATTGCAACCTGCTTGAAGTGGGGTATTTTAGGAATATGTGGTCCATTTTGCTTGTGCATTGAATATAAATAAAAATATAACCCTATTACATAGCCAACATCAAGAGAAAAGAAGATCCCTGGGGACGTTGGTCTTTGGGGCTTACAGGCTGTCTGAAGATGGTGACAGGCGTCTTCCTTTCTTTGGGGCTTGCTTGAGGAGCTCTTCTGCATTTTTACAGCTATAACGTGAAGAGGTTAAGAAGCAGCTGGAGCTATTGTATCTCTGCTCCTCAAAAATGCAAATCCCAAGCTTGGTATTCATGGGCCTGCTCCAAATGGTCCTGAAGATCAAACAAATAGCAGCGTGGATGCAGCATGGCTGTGATGCCTCTGTCAGGATGAGAAAATCAGCCTGTGGGGAGAGCTGTGGGAGCTGCTGGAGCTGCCTTGCAAAGCTGAGAACAGCCACAAAACCTGCTCTCACTTTCCAGAGGTCACCATGTAGTCCAGGCTTCTCCAAACTGCTCCCTTTGTGCTTACAGGGCTTCATGAGTCTCTCCTTGTTTGGTGCTGCACAGCAAGGAGATGGAGGGAGCGCAGGGTGATCGCCCACTGCCAGCCTGATGTTCCCAGTGGTGAGGACTGCATACTTTTCCAGCTACAGTCTGTAGAGAAAACAGCTCATGGAAATGTACTGCAAAGCTGATTCTGTGAACCAGGGATGCTTTTCCTGAAGCTACTCGGAGGGAAAGACATTCACGTTAAATGTAATGACTTAATAGAAATGGCACAGATTAGATGTTTTGCCTCAGGATCAGTCAAAGAGTTGGTTGCTTTTGTCACAGAACGGTGCTGCGTTAGGTCTTCACCTTAAGGAAGGAGATTTACCTGAGGGAAACCATTGCCAGTGTGCAGGAATTAATTTATGTTGAGGGTTTGGTGGGGGGTTTTAACATAAGGCAATGTTATGCTGTGTGATTGCTGCCACCAAAGCCCCCAAATTTTTTAACATTTCTGTGAAAAATTCAGAACCTTTAGAATAAAAATTTTCTCCCGGGTGAAAACATTTAATCAAACATATACTGGGAAAAACATGATTTCACAACAATTCTTGCACCACTACATTACGATAGATAAGGAATGAGATCTTCCATACCTAACACTCCTGCTACATGTTGCTTTTTAGAGTTGAAACAAGGTTTACCTAAAGCTATAGAGGCATATGCTCTGCATACACCGCAATCACTTTGCACACAGGAATATATGTTTGCAAATTGAAGACTAATCATTCCAGGTTTACCAGCCTCTCTCTTAGGAATACATAATGTAATAAAGCAGACTAAAGTTGAATAGAGTAACTTTATCAGAACTGCTCCTAGGGTGCTCATCACAGGCTCAGGATGGGACGACATGACAGTAATGCCACGTGGAAATGTTCTGCTATCCTTCCCAGCAGAAATGAGGAGCTGTGATATCGGGGCCTATCACATCTTGACAGGACTCATATAACATCTGATGACAGTGTGGTAATTAACTTGCATCACGGGCGAGCACTAACAGTTTTGCTTGCACATGGAATATAATAATGGGGATTAATTTGGGATATCAGTTATTTATTTATTGTGAATCGCAGCACCCTCCGATTGCCACTGTCAGGGGGAAATTGATCTTTGTAGACCTGCCTTCTAATACTGGCTGTTTCACGGCTCCCATGCAGCTGGGAGCTAGGCTGGCTGGAGTGACAGCATCCAAGATGGAGAGGGAGAGGACCTGGCCTTGAAAGAGGGACATCCCTGCAGGGAGTGCAGCAGTGTGGTTGGGTTGGGTCTCTTTGACTCTGCCATATGGTTACTGGTGAAACGACCAAGGGAGAAGATGCAATGTGTTTTGTTCTGCCTGATGTAGACTGAAAGCAAGACACACTGAGAAAGGATGGATCAGCAGTAGAGGACATGCTTGGAGGGAATTTAAAAGCTGTGTTAAGGGAAGTGATTTGTGCAGAGGCCCAGGCAGCAATGTAGGTAACCAGCGGGAGGCACTGGATGGTCGTGTATGTGCTTTGTTGGTGTCCTATGCCAGCCCCTTCATGTGCCCTGGCAGCACTGGGTGCACCATGCAGCAGGCTTGGCATTGTGCTGGCTCTGTATCCCGCTGATGTGGGATGGCCTAGGCTGGATGCAGCTGTGTGCTCATGGGGCTTCCTGCTAGAGCACTCCTTCAGTTTTCCCTGTCCCCTACTTCTCCATGCAGTGTCAACCCTCATTGAAGCTTGCAGTCCAATCTCTTCTCTTGCTAGATCCTAAAGCCTGAAATAAACCAGTTCTTTATTAATTTGCTTTTTCTTCTTCATGTGTTTCCATAGTTTAAAATTCCCAAATCTTTCTGCACGTAAAAGTCTCTTTACCACAGTGTTGCATCAGTGGGGGTACCTCACATATGCAGGGAAGAGGCATATGTAAAGCCGAAGTGAGTTTGAACCATAGTTGTTGCTTTTTGAGATGACTTTCAGAGAGATTTAAGGTTGTGAAACATCCCAGTTGAAATTTGGACCCCGAATGGCAGTAAGGAGGATTCTGCTAAAGGCTCTGTTTCTTATACATATAGAAGGTTAAACCTCTGGTGCCCGGCAGACTCCTCTCTCTTCCTCTTGGTTTACATTAGTGTTCCTCCACTGGAGTTATTCCTGTGCAGAATAGCTCAGGCCACTGTCCCTGGAAGGCAGGAGGAGCATCCTTCCTCATGATTTCCCCAAGCCTCTGCATTTTGGAGCAGAATTTTCTATTCTCTTCTTCTTCTCATGTTCCTTGCTGCTCCAGCATATCTCAGAGGAGCAGGAGAGTGCCTGCTGCTGGGAAATGTCCTGCTTCATCTCCTCCCTGCCAAGTCAAGGCTTTGCCAATAAGGTGGATGTATATCCTCTCTCTCCTCCCCTCCCAGTCAGCCACAGCATGTGGAAAGCTTCTCGTTGAGCAGTTCAGCAGCAGCTCGTATGCATGGCCTCGTTCCCAGTCCATAATGGATTCTGCCTAATATATATTCTCCTTCTTTCTAATTAAGTGGTAACACCTTGGTGGCAGAGTGAGCCTGTAAAATATTAAAGGATTTTGCACTTGGAGGCATGGGAAGGCAGGCCCTGGGGAGTGATCCTCCCCAAGATACAGAAATTATTGCAATTACAGAGCAATTGTATGGAAAGGAGAATGGAACAGCAGACTTTTCAGACACACTTTTCTAGCATTAATATTTTTAATTAAGGTTATTGGCAGTGAGTTATGACTTTGGCATAACAGACAGCACAACCTCTGCTGGCAAAGCATGTGCACTATGCTATCTTTTCCTATGGTGGGTGAGAAAGTGCAAACGTGTTTCTGCAAATATTACCTTGGTCCTGTGCAAACCCTTCTTACCTACTGGTGTGGGGCTCTGTGGGAACAATGCAGTTCTCTTGCAGTTCAGGGACAATTTTATTAATGTCAGGCAATTCTGAGAGATCATCTAGGCTCCTGATCACTGCCTTAGCTTCTGTTCAAGCAGGTAAGGTTCCTGTTTTTTCACAAATGGAAAGCTGGGATCCATGAGATGTGGTGGGGGTGTCAGATGATCCAAGGCATTTAATTTTT
The DNA here is from genome assembly GCA_013400535.1 of Scopus umbretta. NCBI lineage: Eukaryota > Metazoa > Chordata > Aves > Pelecaniformes > Scopidae > Scopus > Scopus umbretta. The sequence goes on from VZTL01039373.1 coordinate 20,057, forward strand.
TGAAAACATCATTTAGCATTGATGTTAAAATCGATGTGTGTTAGGTTCTTCTGGAGACTCTTCCCCCTATACTCCACCTTGGACATTTAGTAACACTTTTTATGAGTTTAAGGATCTTTACATATCAGGCAGTAAGTGGTTTGCCCAAGGTCGCATGGAAAGCCAATGTCAGATCAGGGAACCAAAGCCAGGTCAATATACTCATTTATCATCCAAAATCCTTAGGGCAAAAAGTTCTGCTGTGAGGGTTTTGTTGTTGTTGTTGTTGTTGTTGTTGTTGTGGGTGTTTTGGGGGTATTCAGCAACCATAAAGGGCTAACTCCCCACCTACTGCCCTGCTTACTCCCCAGAGTTCTTCAGCTTGAAAATGTCATGGCTGGGTTATTCTGCCAAAAACTCAGCAAAGACCCTGAAAGCAGACAGCTGTTGTGAGGAGATTGTTGACCAGTACGTGTGATTACTTCAGCTTTTGTGGGGAGGATGTTTGGCTATATGGTGGTCTGACTTTGAAGAATGTAGCAGTAGCCAAGAAAACAAGTATTCATGTTATATTAATCAGAAGTGTTTAGTTTTTGGAGAGTCTGCTATTGCATGCCCACATAATCAGGAAATAAGAGCTGTTGGGTGCTTACAAAATATCACATGTAGGGTTTGCAGCTCAGGTCAGTGGTCACAGAATTTAAGGTTAACCTTTGCGACAGTGGCTGAGTGACCTTGGTTTTCTCAGGTGTGAAATGGGGCTAATAACATGTGTCCTTATACAATGTCTTTTTGTCTGGAATTGTAATCTAAAGCTGGCCAGGTATCCTTTCCCCTTGGTTACCAGAGCTGTGCTATTTGACAGGCAGTGAAGCAAGGTGCTTTGCCATGCCATGAGCAGGCTGGAGGCAAACCAGTAGCAGTACCTTTTTCAACACACCCCTTCAGCATTTTAAATAGCTGGATGCAGCTCTCAGCATAGCTGGAAGAACATGAACCTACTTACCTGGGCCATTTTTATTTTGTAGGCTGCAAGGCCAGTAAGCTGAACTCATCACAGTCTCCGTGACCCCAAGCAAGACATTTAACCTCTTTGCATCTCTGTGTCTTTATCATTAAAGTTGAGGAACAGGTATGACCTCAGGAGGTATCGCATGGATGTAGAAATCGAAGAGGAGGTGAGAAGTCATGGAAATGCAAAGAGGGACAGAGATACCGAGTTCCTCTGAAGTCTGTGATGGTCTTTGCTGTTTACTCTAGGATGCAGGGTAAGTGGAACGTTTCCTCAAGGTCTCCCAAAATGACATCAGAACAATGACTGTGCTTGTGTCTTTAGCTCTTTTGGAGCATTTCAGGGAATTTTCAGTAGTCAGTTTAGGTGCTGTCAGCACAAATGTATGCAGTGTTAGTAGAGTGATTGGGGGTTTCAAACCTCACTACATTTAAGATTGCATTTTCTGGAGCTTAAATAAAGGTCCGTCTACATGATGATGCTATATTTCAAAGTTAACACCTTTTCTTCCACTTTGAAAAAACTTCATCTCCATCTTTGTGAAAGCTCACAGGAAAAGTTTCGTCTAGACTTTCCAAGTATATTCACTGTAAAGTAGAAAGATGTGTGGGGAAGGTTAGCTGAGATAGGCAACGTCCTGAGCTCTGGTGAGTTGTAAGGGAAACTGTTCTGAATCACACGGACAATAGTAATACTAGCATGCTAGCTGAAACCCTGCATTTTGCAAGGCGTCCACAATTCATGTGTCTGAGCTGCTGGATGTTGATATCATAAAGTAATATTAATTTTAATTACATTGACAGCAGGCAACTCAGCCCATCTCTACTATTTCACTTTCCCTTTGGACATAGACGCAATCGATCAACAAACAGTTGTTGTTTGTTACATTAATTAGCAAAATATTTGTCAGGGATACACTCAGAGGATTTTATTAATAGTATAAATTCCCTAAGATTTCTTATTTTACTGTGCCTATTAGCGTAGATACTTATTTAATTGTTTAGATTTCCCATATGACCTGTCCTCAAACTTTTAAAGTAAAGTTCAAACCGGGTCTCCATACATGGTGGGGTATTTTTCGCTTTAAGCATTATAGCACTTTCACTAGAGTTCTGCAGAAGGGCTCTGTATATGGGATACTTCTGTGTATTGTTCTTTTGAAAGGCCACAGGACATGGGTCATTTATGCCTTTGCTCAGAGACCAGCAGCCTTGGCCCCCAAAGCCTTGCCTCTAGGCAGTGGAAAAGGTCTCCCCTTCTTTTGGTCCAGCTACAGATGTCATCAGGTCTGTCTTTTGTTGCCTCTGCTCCATATTAATCCACTCACCTGCCAGGAAGGTGACCTCTTTCCTGCCTAGGTAATGTTCATCAGAGTCACCCTGCTGCCTCTTCCTCGGGCTTTGCTTTGTTCCTCCTTACAAGTCGGGAGTTGCAAGTAAAGGAGAAAAAGACCATAGCTGGTACAGCTGCACTGAATGTGCAGATAAACTCCTTGTCCACTGGGACATAGGCCCAAGAAGAGGATGAAGCCAGCCTGCAAGCTTTGGGGATCAGGTAGCGTGTGGGGTGAGGGAAGCAAAGCACTGATCTTGTCTCTTTGCCTTTAGCAGGGCTCTGGTGCTGCAGAGCCGTACACTGCCTGGAGCGTGGGGCTGAGCCACAGAGTGCATCTCACTAGAAGTAATTTCCAGGTGAAATTGCTGTAAAGAAAAAATTGACTTTTGACATAGGCTGATAAGCACTGATGTTTGTTTCCAAGAGTTTGTATTTTATGCAATTTAATACTTAACAATGACTGACAACGGTAGTGATGGTGAAAAACATTAAAAATGAGGAAACTGCAGTCTTTTCAGACGGCTGCAAGCTCCTCTCCTGGTGCATTTTCCACCGCCTGAACCCTATGATTTTCAACATAAAGCCTGGTCTTTCATATGCTATTGGTTTTGCAAGCTGATTCTTCTATCCCCAAATACCAAATTTCCAGCAGAATGTAAACCCAATAGTCTCCACGAGGGATGCATTGAATGTTGGCTAATCTTGAAAGGGGAAACATCTTTTCCCTCTATGATTATCTTTATGAATGGGGAAAATGAAATGAGCATTAATGTAGGTTTTGTCCTTCTAAGAAACACCCCTTAATTGGGGTTCTTGCTTAAAGACCTGTTTTGAAGGAAAGGAGGACTCAGTTAAGCTTGGTGTTTTCCCTCATCAATCATTTCTGTTCAGATCAATACTTCCGTTAGGACAAATATAACAAGGATTTGGAGGCAGAGGGCCAGAGGCAGGGTAGAAAGGAACAGCATCAGCCTCTGATTCTTGTTTACTGGTGCTTAACGTGATATGGTCTAAAATAAATCACTCTGGGAGTCTCAGGACCTCTTTTCAGTGTCTTCTGGTTGGTGTTCCTTTTGCCCATTCCCTGCTCCTTGTCTTTCACAGTAGAAGAGCTGCATCTGTCCTGCAAGCGTGGCAGTGGTGAGGTGGAATAGCACCCATTCCCCAAGCAGAGCTTGCTGGGTATGTCACAACAAGAGGGTGTACATGGTGAAAGAAGACAGGTGGGTTGAAACATCCTCAGAGTGAGTCACAAGTGTTTCATTTCAGATAGGGGTTCCTCCAAAACTGGAATTTGCCAGTGTCTGAAATCCTGTCCCAGATGCTTGTTGATTCGTCAGCACAGTGGAGGTATGGGGTGGAGGATGCAGAAGCTTGTGGTGCCCAGAAGCTCAGTATGAAGATATATCAAAATTCTCTGGAATTTCTCCTAAATAAATTTCCTTAGAGGTGGGAGCTGGCCACATTGCATCAAATCATCTGGTTGAATGTGGTAGCTAGTGGTTCAAATGCCTATCTTGACTTCATTTCAGTACGCATCACCATGGCGGGTATTGACCCAGTCACCCAGTTTTTACGGACTGGTGATCCAAGGATCCTGAGTCAAAGTCTTTTCTGGTGTCATAGCTGAGGAATTTCATTCTGGGTTCTGTTTGACACCTGTATATAATCCTGTAACTACCAGTAGCTTGCAGGGTGGTTAGAAAGTGGTGAAGTGAGGGGCAGGGGTCAGCAGCAGTAGCCTGAAAGCCTGAAGCATCGATATTTCATACCAACTATAGAGACCCCTTTGTTTATTCCCATCTTTATTCATTATCATCATCTTTATTTATTAATTAACTTTGTTTGCCAAGCCAGCAACAGTGTGAGCTCATGTCTGGACTTGATTGCATCTATAATTAATTGCTGACTGTTGCTTTATGTTGTTGGGAGCAAAGAAGTGGTAAGTCTCAATTCCCAGCTTCTGGGAATTCAGAGATTATGTGCCACACAAACTGACTCCTCTTTGAGCAGGAGGAAAATCTGGATTGAAAGGTGTTGACCATGTACCTTTAAGAGATATATGTTTGCACTACACTGTAAGGAATGAATGATCCTCTGTCACCCTGTCAAAATCTTCCTTAACAGCTCAGAGTCTACTCTAAATCAAATAAAGGTTTTCTTCTTAATAATAACTTACTTCCTCTGCTCTGCTGACCTTAGAATGAGAATCAAAGGGAAAAAGATATCGTACATAAAACAAAAAGAAAGAAAAACACAAAATAGTGAATTGAATTCCACCTAAATGTCACCTTGCAAGTTGGGTTTTATTGTTTTGATAGCAAGGCAATTTCGCTGACAAATCTGTTATCGGCTGCATGTTGTACAAAAGCAAAGGCAGGCATGTTATAGGTCATTGAAAAGTTGTTTTTAAATAACAGTCGTCTAAGTAGTGTGTTGGAGCACTTGTTAGGGAGTATGTATATAAATGCATTGAGAGCATACAGATGCACTGGAGAACACTGTATAGGGGGCATAAATTAATCCTGTTTAAGCTGTACTGTTCCCTGAAAAGTCTCAGCATTTGGATGCACTACAGCAGAGGAAGTGTGAGCTCCTCTGGGCAAGGGACAGAGAGGCAGCAGCATCCTGTTCCCGATAAGAGGATTTTGTGCTAAACTGCAGCAGGGTGCCCTTCCCTCCCTCTGAGATAGAGCAGCATGGTGAGAAATTTCCATTATTAATGTGAGATCAGGGGAGGGAAGAGCAAAGAGAAAAAAAACCCTCAATCATCCCCCACCCTTTCTAATTTTATTGCCCTCCTGTGCCTTAAGCCTTGCTACTGATTTATACATAAAGGTGCTTTTCTCCCCCCCCGGGACACAGAAGTTGCATGAACACCTGCTGGTAATGGTAATACAGATGCTTGTAGGTCTCTGCTTCTTGTATCAAGGGCAGTACAATTGATGCGTCAGAGTCGCGCTCTGTGGAGCCTCACCAACTCACATCTTGCACCTGTGTGTCTAGAAGATTTTCAGCGTGGAGACAGGAAGGTTTTTAACAGCTGGGAGTGTAGGTGGGCACAGATCAGGAGAGTTTGAATCTGAGCAAGCCAGCATGCACTACCTCAGCTTGACTTTTGGTAATTCACTTTCCCTTTTACTGTCTGCCATGATGGTGATTTATATGCTGATCCTCCCCTTTTCCCGTTCTTCATAAGCTTTCTTCCATGCTTATACTTTCTAATGCTAGTACAGATAGACTACAGCACAGTTTCTGACTCTTTGGCTGAAAGAATTTAAAAATATGCAGAGCTGAGCAAAAATTTGTGCTCAAAGACCAAGAGTAAACCTTAAATTTCAGCAGTTTCATGTATTTGTTTTTTTCTTATTATTAAAGAGACTTTTTTTTAAAAAAGCCAACATGAAAAATCTAAATACATGGAGGTAATTACATATTGTAAATGCATAATAAACAGATAACTAAGTTTAACTTTATGCCTGTGCAGTCATGGAACTGCATGGGCCATGACCTGTCTGCACATGTGGAGTTTCAAGGAACCACACTGATATATTTTCTTTTTTCTTTTTGGTTTTGTTTTGGTTTTTTTTT
>VZTL01039378.1:0-34279 GCA_013400535.1 Scopus umbretta
AATAATAATAATAATTTATTATTAATGCCTGTCACCCTTATTTAAGGATCAAACTTTTGGGGTCTGGTGAAGGCTGCAGCTCCTCTTTACACACAGAAGCTCCCAAGCAATCTCAGCAAATGACCCTGCCCTGTGCTGGGAACAGTCCGGTGGCCAAGGCTGGCTCTGGTTCTCAGGCCCTTTTGTTTCTAGTGTTGATGGGGGATGAGACCAGTGCCAAAGTGCCTGACTCATGGAGGAAATGGTCCATAACAAGTCCCTAACACTGCCCATTACAAGGTCAGCCATTTGTCTCACCGTTCAATACTTTCCCGGCAAATGATGCCCCCGTCCATAGTGTGTCTGGTAATAAGCAAAGCATCCTGCTAGCAGCTCTTTTGTGCTGCCTACCTACAGCCTGATACTCATTCACAAAGGCTTTCCTGTGCGTAAGCTTAATGGATAAAGCAATCAATACAAACAAAATCAGATGCTGTCCAACTTTTTTCTTTCACTAAGTAGAGTCTGAATCTTAGGTTTTTGTCTGAGCTGTTCCCTAGATCCAGAATAACTAAAGACAATATGGATATTTACAAACCTCCACAACACTTCTAACATAATTATGAAAAGTGAGTAATTTCCTCAACTCATTTTATTGCCTGGCAAAGAGAATCTCATTGGTGAAAACCAATGTGGTGCTGTAGTGCTGCAGACTATCAGAAGAACATGAAACAGCCTTTGAAACCAGTATTTCAGGTGTCAGATCTCACTTCATACCAAACCGGTCAAGCACATATCAAGAAGTCAGAGTTATATCAAAATTGCCTTACAGTAGCTGTTAAGAAACACATGGAGCCAAACAACTACCTGTGTTTGCTTTCTATTAAGGTTCTCATTAGGCTTTCATGCCACTAGTAAAAACAGGAAAGGAACTACAAGCCAGGCTTTTGCTGGGGTTTCTGGGTTGTTTTGATCTACCTGTTGCAGGTAAGTACAGTAGGTTCCCCGTTATTCATGTTTTAAAGTACTGTCTCCCATGGTGTATTTCACCACAAACACATTCCCCACAAAGGACAGACACTGAAAAGATGAGATGAGCTAGAGACATTTATGAATATCAGGTTTTCAAATGCCTGTAAGAGCACCACCACAACAGTGTGTGACCAGGGACTGCTTTTTTTCATATTCATGCACCCATGATGTCATCGAAATCTGGGACAAAGGCTAATAAACTACTTCATATTTTTTTCACTCAAAAGCCTCTTACTCCGGCATTTCATACATCAACATTACAATCACTGGTGGACAGTAGAGAACTTCAGTCTTCTATCTCATGCAAAATCATGAACACGTACAGAATCCTGCACTGAGGACAAACATGGGGGATGCCTCGCAGCCAGTTGGACAAAGGGCTCAGCTCCCCTCTGTCCTCCCACTTACATTGCTGCACCCCCATAGGCCCTTTGGCAAGTTCTTTCACCCCTGCATATGTCTCTTTACCCTTAAAGCTTTTGTTTGCTGCCTCCATTTAGTCTGGAAGTTTTCAAGACAGAAACCGCTTAATGCCAGAATGGTGCTCCACAATACCAAAAATAACCAAGAGATGTTTGCCAGTTATGATACGTGGTTTTCTGTATTTTAAAGCTTTTCCTTGCTAGGATTTAGACACTAGTCACAAATCACATGCTGAACAGGTCTGAAAAACTTAGCAGAAAATCTGCTACTGCAATGGGAGATTACTCCACCACCAGCATTATCCCCAGCGCACACGTGCAAGCCCAGCAGGGCACCCGAGGAGGCAGAGGTAGGAGCTGCATTTTCTGGAGAACATGGGAGTTATAATCTTACTGATTTATGGGACACTAACTGCCTTGCAAGGCAGTAATGATTTCCCACAGAGGTCATCACAGACACTATTTATCAGTCTGCTTTGAGCAAATCCCATTAATAAGTAGATGGCTGCAATGTTTATTAAGAAAACCGTGAGCCACATGACAGAGCTCTAACATTACAATTTCGGTTCCACTGGATGGCCTATGAATAAGGGGAACTCAGGGAAGCAGGTACTCCCAAGAGATGAATATTAATTAAATAAAATAGAGAGACATACACAGATAGCTTGGCACGGTTTGTGTGCTCTGCGCTACTGGATTTATTTACCACGTAACCACATTTTATACTTACCTTTCCATACATTGATCTCTGAGCCTAGATTTTACCTCCTTATCTTTTCTTCATCCATCTAGCACATAAGAAAGATTTACAGCATGTTACCCAGAGTGAACCTGTGAAAAAGCAGTTACCATGGCAACCCAGTATTTCTTTTCTGTATAAACTTAAAGTACTGAAGCAGAGGAAGGCCAGAACTCCACACCAACTTCCAAGTTGCTCTTTGTTCCTATTATGATATTTTAAAGCAATCAAAGTAGTTTACTGCCATCAAGCAAATGTATTATATATGTCTTTTAAAACCCTTTAAGAAAACACAGCCCTCATGGTCAGTCACTGCAAAGCACCGGAGGCCCATGTCATGGTTTAACTCCAGCCGGCAACTAAGCGCCACGCAGCTGCTCACTCACTCCCCCCTGGTGGGATGGGGGAGAGAATCAGAAGAGTAAAAGTGAGAAAACTTGTGGGTTGAGATAAAGGCAGTGTACTAAGTAAAGCAAAAAATGTGCACGCAAGCGAAGCAAAACAAGGAATTCATTCACTCCTTCCCATCGGCAGGCAGGTGTTCAGCCATCTCCAGGAAAGCAGGGCTCCATCACACATAACAGTTACTTGGGAAGACAAAATACCATCACTCTGAACATCCCCCCGCTTCCTTCTTCTTCCCCTAGCTTTATATGCTGAGCAGAGCATGACATCGTATGGTGTGGAATACCCCCTGGGTCAGTTGGGGTCAGCTGTCCCGGCTGTGCCCCCTCCCAGCTCCTTGTGCCCCCAGCCTGCTCACTGGTGGGGTGGGGTGAGAAGCAGAAAAGGCCTTGACTCTGTGCAAGCACTGCTCAGCAGCAATGAAAATATCCCTGTATTATCAACACTGTTTTCAGCACAAATCCAAAATATAGCCCCACAATAGCTACCATAAAGAAAATTAACTCTATCCCAGCCAAAACCAGCACACCCACTACAGACATACTTTGCCACACATCAAACACATTATCACAAAAGAAGTACCTCAAGAGATGCCCCAGCCATGCACACCTGTGAAGAAGCACATGAAAGTGCAATAGGTTGCTGCACACCACCACAGGAGTTCAGTATTACAGGTCAATTTTGCAATATTAAGATACTTCATGGTCAGATTCCTACACGTTCCTCTACTGGATCACAAACCTTGACCACAAAGATGAATCACAGCTGTATTTCTAAAGGTATAAAAACAGAGGTTCGATTTCAGCAAACCAGCGCTATGCCTCTGTCCTGCCGTTTATCACAGACTACTTTATGTTCACGTACAGAGGCTTCACTGCCCCTAAGTTTATTACTTCCCAGCAAATTGCATCTTATTTCAGGGCACCCTCCCATTTGCACTGACATCAGGCAGCTTTACTGTAGAAGTCACCAGCAGATACCTTGGGGTCACGCTGCTTGACACAAACCCTTGAGCCCCTTCATGCCTCTACAATTAGCCACGGGCTGGACACAGAGAAAAGGTAAGCAGAACTGGAGTCCTGTCTGCACCATGGAGCAGAGACTCTGTTCTCTGTAAGCAAAACATTTCTGCCTAGGGTGTGCAGGATCTGTGGCCCACACACTGCAGAGAGCCCAACAGGTCCCACACAAATAAACAGATGTGCACCAAGGTGGCCTAAACATCTGCTATGACCATTTGTCCAGACCTTTTGATACAAAGCACATCTTGAGAGAAAAAAAAAATTCTAGGAGGAAAAAAAGTATATTTCCAGAGAAAACCAGATAAATGGTAGACCTACAAATAGTGAAATAGTAACCTCTTTTTCTCTCTTCCTTTTTTTCATATGGGAAACACTGGCAGAAATATTTTTGTCTACAGGATACATCACTCACCTCAGAATGTGGAAACCCAAATTTATGATTTACAGTTTTGACTGGGGAACTTACCAGCTCAGTGTCCTTCAGCAACATGACTCTAGCACCTCCATTTCTCCATGAAGCATTACCATACTGCAGCAACATGTGCCAACTCAACATATGAGCAGATTCACTGGGACAGGGCTAGGCAAACATCTTGACTGCTTCATATCCCAATGTTGTTTTTAGTTTTTTCCTATTGAGGTACATTTTCCACATGGCCAAAGCCCTTGCCAATGGCCGTTGTTGCCCAGGTCCCATGTCCTCACATTCCTGTGGTGGGCCGCCAGACCAGCTCCCGCGCACACTGCACTTGTCCTGAACACCCTTCCACATGAAATCACTGAGTCTTTTTTTATTAGTAGTAAGGGCTGAATTTCCTGTGGTGCTGGGAGCATGGAAACACCACCTCTATTTCACAATATTAAAAACACATTTTCCAATCAGATTTGGGTAGAAAGAGAGGGAGAGAGGCAGTGGAATACACATGCAACCCACTGATGACAGCTGAGCCTCAGAAAGCCACAGATAAATATGGGGGCACTGGCATCTTAGGGGAAAAAAACAAACAAACAAACAAACAAACAGTGCTCTTTTGGGGGCTGCTATATAAATGGGTTGGATATAGCAAATACTTAGTTTGTTATGTAAACTGCGATGTGACCGTCTGTTTTTTCACCTGTTGAAGTGGTCCTGCTGCGATGTGCTACAGCATTTTGTGTACAGGTGGGAACTCAGTCATTTTCTTCTCCAGTTATTGAGGGAGAGTAATACTGTTCCCAGTGAACACGGCAGTAACGCGGTGTTATTAAGTGGAGGCCCACTGCTGATCTCACTAAGACTGGTATCAGAGCAGAGTCATTCTTTTTTATTGCGGAACTCCATTTTAATTTTAGTTAGGGAGGCAGCATGATCTCATAGGCAAGGCATCAGGAGATTTGGGTTGTGTTCCCTGCCATGCCATGTGATCACAGGCAAAACTTTCAAGTGCTCTGTGCTTTGCTTTTTTTTTTTTTTTTGTTTTAATCATCCGCTGCATGCTGAAAATGATCATTAGTTACTGCCACAGAGTGCTCTGAGATCAACGAATGATAAACCCTAAAGAAATGCTAGGTGTTACCAATGAAGTGTGCAATTTTTGTATGATTAGAATTATATAAATCAGGACTAACCCCAGTGTCACCGATGTAATGCAAAATCAAGCCTCGCAGTAATCTGAATTAGTAGTAAAGTTCCTGGGAACAACATATGACCCAGTGAAAGCACAGTTTAGTACTCAGCACATGAATGATGTAATGGTGTAATAGGCTTTGACGTGGAAGACAAAGTGCCATAGAACAAAGAAAGAGTGACTTAATCTTATTTTGTTCATATTGTGTCAATTTTTCTTTCCTTTTATGATTGCATTCTCTTGCAGATGTATTCTACCACGTTTGGTTCTGGCTAAGCTTTGTCTTGGTCTTATGGCCTCCTCCTTCCTTCCTCCCCTTTCTAAATTCATGCTGTGCATAAAATTGTCTCGCTCATTTAGAGTAAGATTTACTCTTTTTGGCCTGGTGCTCTGCTCCATTGTAGGCCACCGGTCCTAAAGCAGGGAGATTTAGCATGTGTTTCATAAAATATTTAAATTCTTAGTTCATGTTTTTATTCTTTTCCATTTATTTTTCCTTTTTATGGAATTTCATCGACACCACAGGATTGGTACCTGGGCTCTGAAAACAGCTGATTCAACCATGTGCTACCTCATCATGCTCAAGATAGCACACAAAAAGATAACTTTCTATCAGGTCTGTTCCTCATTAGTCTGAATCATGTAAGAGACAGAAACTGAATAAGTGTTGTTGGCTGTACCCTGAATTTAATTTAACCCTAAGAGTTGCATCACTATGTCTATTATTAGTAACCAAACTCTCAGCATCATATCACATTGGTGCTCTGAACACTTAAAAGATGAAAGAAAACAGAAACTTTTCTGTATCAACATTTACAGATCTTGGACATTCAAGCCAAGACACGAGAAATGCCTATTGCAACAAATAAACCTCATAACTCTAGGGGAAATCAGTTTGTTGTTTTTGTTTTTTTTAATGAAGCCACTGCTTAGAACAAATATTGTTCATTAGACAGGAAATAAGACAATATGAGGTGCATCTCTGGGCCTCTGGTGACTGATAGGCACCCACTGTTCCCTCAAGAGATGAAAACCTTGAAACGGGTGGAAATTAGGTAAAAGAGACTGCATCAATTCTGACTAGTTACGATTTGTAAATACCTCAAGCCATGCTAACTGTTGCAAACATGCTGGAAATTGTTATTATTAGAAATACAGCTATGATGGGGGATGCCAGTTGCAGCCCTTTATTTCCATTAAAATCAAAAGGCTTTTTGAAAGCCACAGTTTTCTGTTAAAACTTGATGGTGAGGTAGATGCTGCAATACCTGTAAGTTAGCTCAGTTCTATTCTGTATTTCCCTTTAAAAGCTGTAGAGCTTTGTGGGATCAAAGACAGCTCTTCCTATCTTTCTGGAGAGGGAAGGATAATTGAGAGCTATAGAACAGCCACATCTCCCATCAGAAGTAACTCCCAACAGGATGGTGGGACATGATCTCTGCAAGAGAACTGCCAGGTCCACAGCAGGATTCAGCACAAGGTCTACAAGACAGACCAGTGTCAAGTGCGCCAATACACCCGGCTTAGAGAAAAAAACAGGTCTTTAACTCTCAGGTGTGTATCTCACTTACTGCCAGCCTAAACACATGGGAGATTGAAATACCTTTTTAGTGAAAAGAGTTTTAAAATCCCCCTGGTTTTCTATTTTGGGTAGCAAGTTCATTTGCCCAGATGGAAGAAATGAGCTCCTAGAAAGCTCTGCTTATACAGCCAGGTAGCACTAGTGACAACTAATATAAAACACTTTAAAATACTGCAAATGAAGTTATTCTGCCCGCTTTTGAAAAAGAATTAAAAACATTTCCAGCTTGCCATTGCCAAGTCAAATTTGGCCTATAAAAAAAAATCAAACTCTTAATAAAACCAGAAAGCACAGGTATGTTCCCATAATCAAGAATGACTGAGCTGTTACAGCTCAGCAGTTTACTGCCCATCCACTGAGTTGCAATAACTATGTGTGTACTTTAAGCCCACTTCAGTACTGAAATGAAATACATTTGCTGACAACATGCTTCAGGGGATATCTGCAGCTGTTTCACAGAGGTTTAAACTCACCTTGTTAGTGACTGGAGTAAGCTAAGAGCACACTACGAGTAGATTAGCATGCTTTGCCTGATAAACCACAATTTGTTAAGCCATAGCTATTTGACCGCTTCCAACCATGCAAATTCATCATCACTCTGCTAGCTGAAAGACCAGGTTCTCACAGTGACACCAGCTCAAATTAAAACTGCTGCTGATTTAGAAAGAAACAGTCATAGATAGACCAAAAGCTTTTGAGATAGCTGCCCTGTGGGATACGTAGCATAATCAGACATTGAAGCCAGTAGAATTACAGGATCACGTCGATCGCAGTTCTTTAGGTTTCTTTTAAACACATATATCTGAAAATTTGAAAACAAAACATGCTTCTGCATATATTTTTAGAAATGAATGGTCCACTTTGTGGGGTTTCTTAATGTTCCTGTATGCAAATCTACATGTTAATAATTTCTGAATCACTCCCTGGAATACTATACGTATGCTAAATATTTAATTCCTTGCACTGACATTACAGGTTGAACACTTTTATATTCCCACCACATTATTAAAGCCACGAACAGTGCGGAACAGACTGAAATAATCAATTATATTTGATCATTCTTGGCCATAGCCACTGCAAGAATACATTTGCCAAAGGAAAGGAAAAAGTGACAAGGCAAGAAGATGACAAAGAGATTGAGAGACTTGTTCATTTGGCATTATGTGACAGCAGTGACATGTGCCTCCTCCGTCTGCAGAGAAAGAGTCTCCAGCAGACTTCAGAAAACTTCTCTGTGGTCTCAAAGCATGTAAGTGGAGAAGCATGGACACTGGAAGAGACATCCATTTTTTCAACACCAATAACCTTGAAGAAAATAATTAAGCCATGGGCATTTGCCCAATTATCACTGGGCATCTGAAGCATAGTCATGACCTTTTCCAGTGAATTAATGAAGATAACGTCAGGAGCAGGTGAGATAAGCCCACCGCAGAGTCAGGGATGAGACACCTGGGCACAGGTGAGCTTCTCCTCCAGCAAACATCCAGGAGGCCTGGCAGCAAAGCTCTGCTTTTCCTGTTGTGCAGAGATCCCATCCCTAGGAGGGAAGTGTTTGCAGAAATGTGGTCCCACGGGAACTTTGCACAAATCCCTTTCCTCCCAGGCCCACCATCACAAGTTTGGACTGGCTGAAAATTCCCAGGCACCAACTTATTTCTAAGTCTCTCACACTTGTGATTGCTCTGCCACCCACCCTCTGTAACCAGAGTAGCAAACTGCCAATTTCTCTTCCAGCTCTTTTCAGTCTGGAGAGCTAGAGCTGCGCTCATAGTGATTTTTCCATCATTGTTAATTTGCAGATTATCCAACTGCATTTGATCAAGACCAAGAGAAGAAACTAATAATATAGCACAGCACTTAGGAACACTAATTGCAAGTTACTCTTAAATAATACAACAGCCCTCTCTTAATTATGGCATCTTGCACTCTCCTCAGAAAAGTGCAGCATCTGTTAATGTATTTTTCCAATTATTAGTATGAAATTGCAGAGAAAGGGTAGAGTAGTGGCTCCTTTGTATCTTGACCTGCTCTCAGCCTAAGTTTGCCTGAATGTCCATAAAAATGTTTATTTTTTCCTTTCTGAATTAAAACATCATTCTTAAGAGATACTTCTTGAACCAAGGCTCACTCACTAACACCCCCTTCTGAAGGAAAGGGTACACTAGGAACCTGGTTTGCCTGAATAAGTTATTAAATCTTGTATCTCACATTCATTTTCAAAGGCTTTCAAGCTGAAACACCATAAAGTCTGCAAATTTCAGCTTTCTACTTGATTTACTGTACCAAAATTTAATCTGCCATTTTTCTCAGTACTTGTATGAGGGATTGAAAGATTGTAAACAATAACTCAGAGCACCACTAAGGCATGTACTGCCACCCCAGTTCTACAAATGCCCATCACCAGAGTTTTCAAAAGGCAACCATGACTGAGCTCTTTAATGTTCTCGTGTCAAATATAGGGATGGTCATGACAAATTCTCAGCAGTGGTGAGCTCTAAGCATTTGCACCAGCTCCTGGCTCTGGCATTGGAAACCAGGCACATGGCACATTAGTTTCTGCACCCAAAGCAAATGGCCACCTTAGTAAAACATTAAGGAAAATTATTTTCACAGCACTACCCATTATGTCAGTGGTGGAGATGGAATCTGAGCTCAGGTCTTCTTGATTTAATCCCCTGGTAGTTACTGCTTCTTGGGAGCACCGCACTTTAAGACATCTAATTCGAATTTTTAAAAAATTAGAACATTGGTAACTCGATCTGTTCATTCTATTCTATTGCCTAATATTTCCATCAGGCTCCAAATAAATCATGTTCAGTGCACAGGCCTGACATGCAAATAAAAGTGCAGTGCAGCTTCCATACCTACTGCTGCCTATAAGCAACACACTCTTCCTACAGGATCTCCAGGTGGCTGTATTTAGCCAGTCAGCTATCTCACCTGTAGCCCCATGACAATATCACCAAACTAATAACCTAAATGAGACACCCTTCTGGCTCCAGCCAATTAATCACGTATCTTTATCTGACAGGCACAGGCTTGAGATTACCGCTCTGAGCGACCGGTTTTCCTTACCTCAGAGAAAGCCAACAATTAATGATCAAAGGAAAAGAAAAAAACAACCTCAACCTCAATGAAAATCAACATGGGTCTTTAAAGAGATTTTTCAGCCTGTACTTCACAGGACATGCATCCTCTTACTGACAAAAAAAAAAAAACCAAAACAGATGAGCTTTTTGGTTCTCAGATATGTTGACCTGTGAATCTCCTTGTCCTAACATGACCTAGAGCTGAACAAAGGATAATTTCTTTTGTTTGAGTTCATCATTGGACTGAAAACCTTTTCAAATTTTACAGGAAAACCAGTACAAGCAAAATATCTATTTCAAGGTAGAAAAGGTGAGAGGTTTGATGGAGACCTTCTTTCTCCTTCTTTTCAGAAGCATTGGTTCCCAAATCCTTCCTTTAGAAAACATCCCTGAGACAGTATGTTAACCACAAAACATTTCAGCTTCAATAGACAGTGTGTGGACTCTGACAAAATTTTTCTGGCCATCCCTAACAGAGTTGCAGCCCCAGCAAAGCCACTCTTCCTTGTCATCCTTGGATTTCCCTGTCACTGGCAGAGGGAACCTGTTCTTGTGTTTCCTCAGAGAACACAAAATAGGAAACAGCCCTAATGGTGGAACAGCTCTCATAGATAATTAAATAGAAAATCTGGCAGATTTTCAGACATGCTGCTGCCTACCTACGAATACAAAGCAGTTTTGCTTGACAGTCAGCTAAAGAATTGGGACCCCTGCCTCGGTTTGGGTTAGTCTCCTGGAAGGCTTTAAACAAATCTTTATGATAGCTCAGCATTACGCTGCTCAGTTACATCTCATCCAAAAGACATGACACCCACAGCAGTCTTTGACGAGTCAAATAAAAATCACACCCCTTACCCTGCAGCACTGTGCATGTTCCTACTAGGTTTTTTGTCTAAGCAGCACTGAGCCCATTTCTGGGTATTTTCACTGGCAGTCCCATAGATCCAGGTATTAACAGCCAGGCTATTAGCTAGTGCTGCTCCACTGCATTGGCAGCTGTTTCCACAGGATTTCCACTTGTTCCAGGCAACAATTTTAACACTGACAGACCTTTAATAGGTTAATAGCACGTGGCCTATTAACCCCACAGTATCCAGGCAGGTAAAAATGAACAACTTTTCCCACTTCCTAGCAGCCATAACAGCTGAAGTGGTAAGAGTGTACTGAGGGCAATGCTCTTTTTAACAGCACTTGGCACAATTATGCTTTATTAATTCAGAGCTGTTATTTTACAGCTTCATTTGTTTCTGCCCATTTTACATTCTGAAGGGTGGAGAAAGCATGAAGGAATAGCAGTTTAAGTGGATCTCAGTAGATCAAAACTGATTACCTCTTATTCTCTCCATCAAAGCTGAAAACATAAGTATTCCACCTCACAGGGATTCCTTGCCAAAAAGAGGAAAAAAGAAACACTTTGGCAGTTACCAGAGCATTTGAACCATCACAGACAAGTACATTTCTTTGCAATGTTGCACGGTGAGACATAGCTGGGAAGAAGATAGTCACCTCAGAGCACTAGGAACGGTGCTGAGTAGTCAACAGAGTGAACTGCATCTTCTGGAGACCCAGGCTCCAAGCCAAACCAGCACTTTTCAGCCTCTCCTTTTTTCCCAACACTCTGGATATAACAGGGAAAGCTGCAAGAAAACATGACCGTAACATGCCACCAAGCATGTGAGCTGGTTGTGTTTCTACTTTTCTGTGCATGGCTTTTCTCCACTCCGCATATCTGGCAGCAATTCACCTCTGCACCAAGGAATAGGACAAAATCCACTCTCGTCTAGGTATTAAGCATAGGAAACAAACACACACTCAAGCCTCGTGACTAAACCCTGGCATAGGCAGACTGCACTGCAGTTAAAGGATCATACAGGCTCATGAGAGGGAAAAGATAGACTTGTTTGTAAGGGAAGTGTCACGGGTCACGGGAAGTTAACATTATTGTCCAAGCTGGAGAAGGAGGGTGAATCAATAGTTCAAATTGTAAGAAAAAAAAGAGTTAAAAAATCATATTGCTCTGAAATGGTCCAAAGGAGGAAACATGCTGCTGCGAATGGGAGATATTGTTTGTTTGCAACTCAAGGGTACTGTTTGGGCAGAGCTGCAGTAGTCCCATCACAGTCTAAGTCATTATGGTGTGTTGGACCTAGAGGTCTGGGTGGAAACCCCCATATAAGAAGTCCTCCAGGACATGGTGGTGGGACAGGAAACACAGCAAGCAATAATGACCCTGGGGCTAGATACAGAAGGTACAGAAAGGGGATGGCAAACTCAACAGCCCCCCACCCACCACCTCCCTAAAAACAGAGAAGCAGAAGCAGAACATGGTGCAGGATCCTGCCTGGGGCATTTTTCTTTTTCACCCTGCTCTTCAGCTCACTGTACAAAGTGCTCACATACCACAGTAATGAAGGCAGTATAGAATGCCTCCAGAGGTAGATTAGATTAGAGACAGCCAAACAAGAATGCCACAGCTAAAGGGATAATCAGAGCTCCCCTCCACAGGGAAAGGGCAAGACTTGGCACATCTCTCTGTTGAATCACTTCTAAAAATAAACTCAGGAGACAGATCCAGGCCTGACGGTATGACAAGAGTTAAATTGCAGCACTAGTCACCCGTCATGCCTTGTAAAGCTATGGAATTGATCTGCTCAGAGGACAGGTACGCCCATAAGTATTTCTCTGGCATCCTCCACTATGGGCAGTGGTCAGGTCCTGGCCAGGATGCTGCATCAGCTCACACTACCACCTCCATTTCAGAGTCCGACTTTTAGTTTTTCCTGGGGAAGGCCAACTTTTTCTTTTTTCCACCCTAGTTTCCAGTTGAGCAAGGCAGCATAGGCTCAGTAAGTTTCACTTGGAGCTCATTATCCCATGATTTAAAAATCTACCCTTTCTTACACTTCTGCCTTAGTATCACCTAGGAAGGCAGGACCCAAACTTTAGCTGAGGCTAGGGGAATGCAAAAAACTTGTTTGATTCCCCTTCAAATGAATTGTAGTGAACACATTTTTTCCTACCTATGTAAGAGCACAAGAAAAACCAATGTTACAGCTAATACACTCTTTCATGGGACCCAAGTAATCAGTAGTAGATGTCTGCACTCCAAAATAATACTTGACAAACCCACAGTGCTTTAGGGTCAACAGAGAAATGTCATTCCTTCTAACATAAAATCATTAACACTGACGCCACAGATATGCTACTCATAATGCTGGGTAAATATTCTAGTAAGATTAATAATATTTTCATTGAACTCTCTATTTAAAGGAATATAGAAGCACCATTTCATCTCTAAGCTGATAATAGGGTCCACGTGTGAAAACAATAAAATAATAAAAGCGACATGAATAAAATTTCAATGGAAAAAGCTTTACCCAAGGAAAAGTTTCTACATCAAAGCAGGCAGATAATCTGACAATATTTTCTTCTACAAAACTGGATAAAGTTACTTAATAACTTAAACAAGATACAGTATTATAATTCTTATTAGTCCCTAAGGAGCTACGACTAAGCTGCAGGGGAAAACTGCCTGCCTTATCCTGGTAGGAAATCTAAGGTAATTGTTATTCTTTCTGTTTTGCATGATCATGACCAGAAATGCAAACAAATAACCGATTTTCAAAAATTACAACTGCAAACATTAGTGGGTTTGGTGTGAAAGTACTCAGGAGTTAAAGTATGCAAGGATCTGTCCAATTTTCCAAATCAATGGGAGTAGGAGGCTCCATCCTCTCTCATGCTCCTTGTGCTGCTGTTGTGTTCCTTGACCAGCAGCTCACGCCAGGGGCATTGCCAAGAAGTACGGGATGTCAGGGAGAGCAAGATACTTCTCCAGCAGGATGTATCTGGACTCATGAAGTAAGGAGGAACCTTACTAACAGGAAAAGTTTCAGGCTGGCCACCTCCTCTAAGGGCAACTAAGCACTAACTGAATTCTTCTATTCCAAGAGGCAGCATAGAAAATTAATGGACTTTCCCTGCCTGCTTAAACAAGTGATATACATGGCTTTTAAGGGATAAGTATCAGTAATAATATGTGCAATAAGCAGTTCAGCTGCTATCAAGTGAGAAGCATTCCTTGTCTCTCTGTTGGGCAGTTGGCTTTTCTCCACTGTATCTGACATTTATGCCAGTAGCAGAGATGTGAGAGCAGTACAGGTATTGCCATTTTAGTAACAGTGAACTACGCAGTAATTTGGTCACAAATGAAGAAACCACTTACAGAACTAGCCACGGCTTTGCTACCATTTTGGTTACATTCTCAAAAAGTTTTCTTCTCTCCCATTTTTTCACTCACTCAATCCTTGCCACAGTCAGTAATTTGTTCTATGAGGTATGTACATGCATGGCATCTGAGGACAACCTGGCCTTGAAGTTTAGCCCTTTATCTATCTCCTGAGTTTTCCAGGTCCCCCAGATGACAATGTAACTAAGGATCTCCAGGTTAAACATCTGTCAAGAAGAGAGGTAAGAAAATAGTAACTCAACAGGAACAGAAATTGGCATATTAGCACCACAAACATATTTGTAAAATGAACATGCTGTCATGTAATCCCTACAGAACTGGAAAGATCTTGCTAGTTCTTTAAGCATAGATGTTACAGCTCTCCCTTGGCTCTCTGTATATATGTAATACTGGTCCTAATTACATGCATATGCTAGATATTATTTATAATTCAATGAAAAGAGTTAGATTTCTTTTTTGTTTGGTCACTGCTGCTTTGTGTGTTTTTGCTGCATAAAGAACAGATTTACTTTGCCAATCAAAATCTGGTATCTGAGATCCCTATGGTCAAAAACACTTCAATTATTTTTTTTAATCCTTCAAAAGCTTTTTCTTTATCCACAGTACTCAAAATTCCTCATTCTGCTTCTTTTTCTTTTCTGACTGTCTAACTTCTTAATCCTAATGCTTATACTATGCTTATCACTAAAGTATCTGAGTAGCAAAGGAGCCAGGGCAACTTACAGAAAGACCATTCCACTTCAGAGCTCACACACCCTTACCAGATCACTTAGCGGCCTTCTACACAAGGTTCAGTTTCTCACACCAAAAAATCAGGTTTCACCCTTTCCCCTGTAGCACAAGGGTGACAGCACTGAACAGAAAGTGCAGGGAAGTCTCAAGATTTGGTTTAGAAGCGGCATAAAATGTTTATTTGTGAGCAGCACATCAGGAAAGTGACTCTGTATCCTCCCAGTATTTGGGCCATCTTCCTCATTACCGAGTGAGCGACCAAACCAGGAGTACTTTGGACATAGATCAGAACACCTCCTCTGCAAGAAACTGACCACAAGCAATCACTTTAGTCTCAAATTATAGACAGTAATAGTAGAAAAAAAAATAAAAATGCTGCATTGCCACAAGGCCAAGAGACAAAGAGAAACTTTACATGTCAAAAAAAAAAAAAGAGCTAAGGCACCAGGCCACGGAAATGTCTTCAGGTATCAGAGAGTTGGGAGGAAGAAGAGGCACTTGCCACAGATGTATGAAACCAAAAAGAGTTTAGAGTGTACCACATCAGCAGACATCAGATGCTTGAACTGTCCTACTTTCTCTAACAGATGGCTTGGGGACAGCCCAGTCTCCTGAAACACTCAGTTTGAAAGTCCCTCTGGTCTAATAATAATGCGGGTATGCATTGGTTTATATCATTAATGTTGTTTAAATGCAACCAGCCTATAAAACTAGAACCAACCTGCTGAAGAGTTACTTAAGATGAAAAGTATGTCAATGAATTACAGCCGGATTTGCATTCTTCCCCTTTCTTTACTGAGCAACCTATTGACACTGCTTCTACTTTTAGTTTTACCCATTGTAAGTTCATGGCTCAGAAATCAAAAATATTGTGAGATTTATTGTTTCATTTATTCCTGAAGGAAAGATGGCAAACAAGATATGTCCATAGGTGAATTGCTGGGTAAATGACAAGCAGAGTACATATAACTCTGGGAAATCCAGCCAAGCTAGCCAAAATGATTTAACTTGATCTTAGTCAATAAATATTGCATCAAAATTCAGAACAAGAAATAGAAAGTTTGTACATGAGATTTATGTTTCACTCCATGATTCACATTATAAGTGGTTTGATTAAATATTTATTCTAATATCCACTTGGATTAAGAATTACACCAATCTGTCTGTACATATCTATGCAGAAACTCTTAGGAAATCCTATTAATGCACCAGAAATGCATTATCAACCTTCTAGTTTTATTCTAAAACCATATTTTTTTTCTTTATTGCTAAAAAAACTTGCCAATATAATTTATTCCTTGCCACCAGTGGGCTATTGATCTTCACAGCTGTTGCTCGTGAGCTAAATCAGGAGAGGTTTCCCTAAAAAGAGAATGCGACATCTCAGACTTCTCAAATACTTTCAGAAGCAGAAGTTCAGTAGAGTGAACATTAAAGGAGAACTTTCAGAAGGTTGCAGGCAAGCTCTGCTGATTCACTGTGCTCTTTGATACATTTCAAGATTTAGATTAAATTCTTCAGAAAGCTAAACTTCATCCCTCTGATAGTTCAGTTAACAAGATATTCTTTCTGCTAGAGGGAATGATTATGATAGCTTGGCTTTTCTCAGATTGAAATCAGCCCGAAAGTACATGTTATTTTCCTGAGAAGACAGAGATCAACAACATTTACATGAAAACAGGCCTGAATATTTAAAAGTGGCAGGTGATAGTGAGAGTCATTTAAGAAGACTGGCTTTTAAAATTGTTTATGGTTCAGACTCTGAAAATGAGCTCAAGTTATGCATTCCACTGTCATTAGTCATATCATAAAACAGAAGCCACGAGTATTAATTGAACGGGTTGATTATTGGTAGCTGACAACCACTTGTAAGTGGAGCTGAACTTGAGAAACTTTGTTGTCAGCTCTAGCTCTGTTTGACTCACTGAGTTACGTGGTCCTCACTTCAATTTTTCTCCCTCTGAATGACTTTAGAAGGTTATCTACCTCTGTTAAATACTGTCAAGTTGAGAGACAAAAGGCACTATATGTATTCCCATTGTGTTGCTGTTTATTAATTAATGTAGGAAAAAGGCACAATTCTGTATTTTTTATTTAGGAACATGATGCAGCCTGTGAAAGAGCTTCAAACTTCACCTCTGCTCATTTGATAGAGGAAATATCACATTATTAAATAAAAAAATGGCAAGATGTCCTGGTTTTGGCTGGGATGGAGTTAATTTTCTTCCTAGTAGCTGGTATGGTTTTGGATTTAGGATGAGAATAACGTTGATAACACACTGATGTTTCAGTTCTTGCTAAGTAGTGCTTACACTAGTCAAGGACTTTTTTCAGCTTCCCATGCTCTGCCAGGTGCACAAGGAGCTGGGAGGGACACAGCCAGGACAGCTGACCCCAGCTTTCCTAAACGGTTATTCCATACCATATGGCATCATGCTCAGTATAGAAACTGGGGGGAGTTGGCCGGGGGGCAGCGATCGCTGCTTGGGGACGGGCTGGGCATCGGTCAGTGGGTGGTGAGCAATTGCATTGTGCATCCCTTGTTTTGTATATTCTTTTATTATTACTTTCTCTTTCTCTGCTGTCCTATTAAACTGCCTTTATCTCAACCCATGGGTTTTACTTTTTTTTTCCAATTCTCTCTGCCGTCCCACCAGCAGTGGGGTGGGAGAGGGTGAGTGAGCGGCTGTGTGGTGCTTAGTTGCTGACTGGAGTTAGACCACGCACAAGCACATTATATTTCTTTTGGTCTGTCTTCGCCAGAATCTATCAGTACACCTGCACAGGTGGTCAAAAGTTTTATGTAGTGAAAAAGTTCAACACCTCTCATCTGCTTTTACTACAACTTCTGTCAAGGTTCTTTCAGCCAGCCAGCTAAGAGTAATTGCTAACAGTGATTTAAATTCACAAGCTAAACCCTTTTTCAGCTCAGGAATGGGATGCAAAATGAATGAGACTTGCAAAATGAATGAGGCCTGTCTTACTTTTTTCCCCCCATTATTTCTTAGCAACAGGCAGAGGACTCTAACTCTCCAGATCAGCAGATCAAGTATCAGTATTACTGAGCTAACTTACCTGGAGAGAATATATTGGTACAGATGCTATCGGCTCTCCTCAGTGCTATAAAAACAAATTTAAAAAAATCAGGATAGGTTTCCAATCTCAGTCACATCACAGCCCTTCTGTGTGACCTGAAGCAAAGCACCTTACTTCAACATGCTTTTTCCTTTTCATCAGTAAGACATATATAATAAATATGCCTGAGTCAAAAAGTGTTTTGAAATTCATCCTGAGAATTGTTTAGGTGTAAAAGTACAAAGTCCAGAAATTGGTGCCAATCAATTGCCTTAACAGCTCCTCTAATTTTACTACTTAGGCATCCACAGAAATAATCAACGCATAGATGCCTATGTTCTGAGGCAAGTAGAGACTATCACAAGCACAGGAATTTAGATCCACCACTTCAGACAAGTTCCAGAAACTTCCTAGCATTTATTGAGAAATGAAGCTACATGCTGTGGTCACATTAGATCATTTACTTCAGAAAGATACTTAATCTTTATTGAAATATTCCAGGTAATTAGGAACGTCCCACATCCACTGGTAAGCTACTGCAGATGCTACAACCCTGACTGCTAAAGTGTTACCCATCTTTCCTGTTTCAATTTATCTGACTTCAGCTTCCAGATAGGGGATCTCAGTATGCCTGTTTCTACTAATTAAACAACTCTTTAATACAGTATACTTTCCTTTAAGTATCCATGGGTCATTTCTGAGCCTTGTTTTCACAAAAGGTCTTAAAGGTTTTCAGAAAAAGTCTTAAAGGTCACTACAGTAGTGGTCTCAAGGGTTGTGCTGTCTAGAAGCCCTTGAAGCTCCTTCTTGCACATTCATCCATGCAAAGCCATGGTTGCTTTTGTGTAGCACAACTGGCTACACATCTTGGCACAACTCCATCGCATTACTGACAGGGCACAAATTGCCCTAACCTGCTTTCAGGTACTGTATGGCATTCAGTCCTTGATGTCCTTGTCCAAGCAAACCTTTCTGCCAGCAAACCCAGGTGATATGGCTCTAACCTGTCTTCCCAAAGAGAGAGAGGCTGTTAGGGGAGAAGTCTGGGTGGCTCTCCAGCCTGCTTAGATCCATTGTTCAGAAGGCAACAATCTGGCTATACAACCCAGATTCCTTTTTTCCCTTGTTCTCTGGTTCTGTGTTTTATCAAGCAAAGAAACTATAAAAATAATGGAAGATTATTTTACAGAAAATATACTCAGATACTTCCCTCTCATTTCATTGTGTCATACCGTCTCCCAAATTTAGCTGCTCCTGAAAGTTGGCAAAACCATAATTATGCAGCTGTATGTTCAATAGCTCAGTGCATCAGTATTCCCAATGCACAGTTTCTTTACTCTGCATTGATTAAAAGGAAGGTTGAGTGGAGAATGGCACTACAGAGAAAATGCTGTCCCCAGATTCCTTCTCCTCAGGCAAGGTGTGGTGGTCAGACACAAACAGGACAACCCTGCCTGTTGTCAGCTGTGGACAGGACAGCCAGGATACTAAACACATATCCAGGTGAGCACTGTCACCCCTGTATGTGCAATCATACCAGCTGTCTTCCTTTTCAAATTGATTTGATCAACTCATCAAGTGCTGCCACATCAGCATTTCCCCCTCATCAAGGAAATGACATGACAAACTGTCCCAAAGAACTAGGATTGTGTAGGATTTTCCACTGTTTTCCCTTGATCGCTCTTCCTTACTGTGAATCATGCAAGTGCCTGTGCAGGGTACTAAGGTTTCTGCATTGCTATGGGAACACAGTACTCTGCAGCTACTGAAATATTTAGCCCACCTCCATACAATACCAGGATTTGCAGATGCCAGCCAAATACCTGAGCAAAGAAAGGTTTTCAAAAGCCAATGTTGTATTAGCATTTAATAAGGAGAAAGGAAGGTTATTCCCTCCGAACAGCTTGAGACTACTCCAAACAATGGAATTGCTGCTGACCTGCTGCACTCAACAACTCTGGCTCCCCCTCACCAGAGATGTTCATAAAAAGGCAAAGCCCTGGCAGTAGGAAGAAATAAAAAGAAACAACTACCTCCAGAATAACACAAATATTGGTCATCCAAATGTGGCCGAATACTTGTGGTCAGTATCCAGCTATCTGGCACCCAGCATTTGGATCATCTTTGCTCTGAAATTACCCTCCCACAGACCTCCAGGATAGGCACACAGACAGCATCCAGACATCTGGCTTCTACCTCAGGGTTGGGGTTAGATGGCATTCCTGTTCAAAGAGCTGAATATTTCCTCTTTTCTTTTACCCGCAAACTCAAATACCAGAAGAAAAATAAGAATTTATTTCCCATCACTGGCTGGCACAACTTTCATGTAATCTGGAACAATAAACAAGGACACTTGCATGGGATTTGGGTTGTGTTAGGCAAGGATATTACTGGGATACAATGGGTTGACTTCTGGTTTACTGGGCTATCTCACTTTAATAATAAGGCAGTTCTTACTCAAGTGGTAAGATGAGGCATAAAAACTAAGTTGCAACAGAACTGAATTCAGCAGGAGGGGAATTAATTATTTCTCTCTGAACAAAACAAAACAAAAGACAAAAAATACTTCCAAGCATATTTCCAGAATCATTCTGAATCTATCAAATTACCGATCAGCCAGAAAATATTAAGGGGGAAGGCGGATCATTGACTGGATGACAATTAAAAGCACTATAAAGCTGCTCTCACTGAAACTTTTGCACCTGGTTTTGCTGTGTTCCCAGTGGTGGTAGGAGCTGTAGGGATTTAGGGAGTACAGGAGGACCAGCCATACCTGCAACCTTTGTCAAGCAACACCAACCTTGGTATCTGAAGACTGAGCTCCTGTGCCCAGGATCTAGCAGCGTAGGAAGGAGAGGACCAGTCCATAATGACTGACCACAGCCCAGGATTTGCTGCTTACTTAGGTAATAACCACCCATGGTTCCCACAGTCTCCCAGTTTCTGTACAGGCTGATTGAAACAAGAGTCATGTCTGTGCACCATTTAAGCCATGCAGTACATGTACCTAGTGCTTGGTAGGGCACAGGACCCTCCATCTTCTCCTTTTGTCTGTCATTAAAAGTATTTCCAGGATACTTGCAAGCCACAGGAAACTAAGTTACCCCAAGGCATCTGATCCAGCCCACTAGACACTGGCCATGATTTGAAAGGATCTATCTGGGCCTTTGAAGAACTTCACAATGTTCTCACAAATGATGACCAAGTTCAAGCTTCCTGTTTCCTAGAAATCCCATAGAAAAGTTCAAAGACCAACTACTAACCCAACCCAACTTGACCTGATATTCTGGGACAATCTGGATTAGACAAGAATATGGAGTTCAATCTCTTTTAGTGGTGGAGTAATAGATTATGTCCTCCTGTATTTACAGGGAAAAAAAATTATCTACCCTCAGTCTTCATTCTTCTAGATAAATAAACAAGCCACATATTTAGTATCTTTTTGGTGAGATCCCCGTATATATCTTTTCTAGTTTTCTGATCATCCTAATAGCCCTTCTTGGCACCTTTCTTGAATAGAGACATCCAGGCTTCTGTACATATTTCATTAATATCATGTTGTATGGAGGTTGGAAGAACTGCATATTTGTAGTAGTCAGTTATTCATTAAATCATAGTAATTCCTTAAGCTGTGGTAATGCTGTCACGTGTTTCAGCTCTTCTTCAGATCGCCTAATGCACCACCAGTCAGCTCGGGATATGATGAGCACAGTACACAAATTTTGGATAGGATAGGACAGAACAGAAGGAAACACGACTTACTAGCCAAGCTGTTACAGATCACAGTAACATCAAAGACTAAAAGTTCAAACAGCAAAAAGAGAATATAAGTCACAGTAATATAGATCTTTATAATGAACAAGTAGATAGCTTTGGTTTATGCCAAGCACAAGTACATGAAATGATAGTGATTTACGTTTTTTAAACAAAAGAAATAAGTATTTCAGTTAGGCTCGTGGGGGAGGGAGTATGGGGCTTTATATTCAAAGCTTCATTTTAACCAGGGAAAATTACTGATTGCTGCATGAAGCAGCATTCAGCTTCTTTCCTTTCCTTGAGCAGGGCACCCGGCTTGCCTCAGGAATCCAAACCTGGCAGGACGCCTTTCTGACATCTACCTCCTGACTAGCCGTGGGTGTATCTACTGACATTAAGCAGCATGAGATCTTCCGAGGAAGCAAAGCCCTACATGAAAAGGTTTCACTGCAAAAGAAGGAAGTCTTTAAAGGGAAAACTACCCAGTATGCTGCTCCAGAAGTCGAGGTGAACTTTCCTTTTAGATATGAGCATTCTGTAAGAAAAGAGTACTCATCTACTTCCTACAGTAAATTATTCTTCCTCAGCTGTATTTCTGTACACTTTAAATTTTGATATAAACTTCTACAGAAAAAGAAATCCTAGCAATTATAATCCTAGCAATTATTTAGGCCCTTTTTGCTAGACAATAGAAGTTGAGTTGTTACCCGTACAAAAGAACCGTGCCCTGAAAGAAGTAGGACAATGAATTTCCATCATGTAAAGATGATGAACCCTTCTTCAGGTAATGAAAAACTGAAAACATTTTGTCAGGCAGCATCTATGGCAAAGAAAAAAAAAAAAAACAAAACATAAAGCAGCAAGACCCATAGGTCTTAAAGCCTAGCTAAGAAGTTTGGCCTGCAACTTATGCCAGGGAAAAATCTTTAGCAGAGAATTAATGCTGTGCCAACATTGAAGAAGTACAAGCAGACAGTTAGAACAACTATAAAGTCTGACATCAGCCTCAGGCAGATGAATGTAAAAGTTAATACAAAATGCAACAGATAAAGATGAATATGGTCAATACCTCAGAGCATACTTCAATCACTGAAATATCTTATCAAACAAACCCGACTTCATTCTTTAATGAGGTTGCAAGTTTGGTTGCTGAAGTCTGGTTGTATTGATATCATGCACTTATCTTTTTATAAAATGTTTGATTGAGTGTGGTGCAACACTCATATTAAAAATTAGCATGATAGAGTACCAATAAAGTGTGCGTTAAATGAATTCAGACCTGGCTAACTGACAGATCTCAAAAACATTTATCAGTGGGGAATCACACATGAGGGATGGGTGCTTGCAGACATTTCTTCAGGAATTATTATTATGCTTGAAGCCACTGAGCATTTTCATCAGTGTTCAGAAGGTAAAAGTAACTTTGCTGCTAATATAATGCCTGATTGATAGAGAGCCTGGTAAAGCAGCAAGCAGTGATGAAGGCAGGACAGTCTAACATAGCAGTAATCAGGGTTGCTTGGGAATCTGTTCCAAAACCATGTATTTTTACAAAGCAAGGTGAAAAATGATACAAGAAACAACGTGCACAGAAAAGTAGGACTTGTCTCTGGAAGGCAGCAGCTCTGAAGGAATTTAGGTTAATGAGCTACAGCAGCTGAACCCAAGTCCTTTTTTCAGAGATGTTGCAAAAGGGATCTGCAAACATAGGACTGCAAAAGAAGAACAACTGGAAAACTACTGCAGATTATAATTGCTATTGCTACAGTGAGATCGACACTTTGGAAGTGATGCAGAAAACTGCCATCAAAAGAAAAATCAAGGTATAGGAAAAAAAATCTTAAAATGAGACTTTAAAAAGCTTAGTTTATATAGTTTACCAGCAATAAAACATCTGATGGCATTACAGGCTCTAACTACTGCCACTTATAAAAATATTTCAGATGGGAAAGACTATAGAAAGAGCATGACTGGCCATAGGATTGACTATAGGAAGACCTAAGTCAATTCTCCAGTTTTCACTATCTTTGTATCAAATGGGATTTTGTTCCATTCAAAAAAAAAAAAAAAAATAGTCAAGTGAATTGAACTGCTAAGGCTCACATCTTTAATGACCTTGGCTGAGTAAAATGTATTCCTTTAGAAAGCTGTGCAATCTGTGTGAAAGTCAATAGATGCATCCTGACCCACGGTCTCCTGCTTAATCCAGCACACAGCAGCAAAGCTTGATGGTGAGATCCTCTATTTGTCACACAACAGACTCCTTGACGACTTACTGGGAATTTGGTGCACTTGCTGCAATTCAGGTCTGGGCCCCTTATCTGGGCAGCACCCTGCTGCCCTTCAGTTGATGTAGGCTCAATGAATTTGAACCATTCAGTTTGAAAGGCAAAAAGTGGGAAAGAAGTAAAGATTTTGCAGACAGGGATCCTCATAGTGAAAGGCTAAAAAAGTCTGTTCCACATTTTCTTCAATTAATTTCATGTGTAGTTTAGTAGCATTTTTGTGCAGTTATTGCATAATAATAACAGAGGGCAGCCCAGCTGCGTGCTCAGTATCATTCGAACATAATGTCTCGGGTGTCACTGAGTCTGCAGTCCAACCCCAAGACATGCGACTGAGTTTCCTCTGAGCCCAGTCCCAGGGAGGGCAGCACCTCACCCACAGCTGCGGGCCCCCTGTCACACCTCCAGCCCCACAGCCCACCACAACCACCGCTGCACAGCAAGGCTGTGAAAACCAGACCTCCTGGCTGCTATCCGGAGCTTCTCACAACTGGCCCAAAGTGACACTTTGTATATATACATAGCTGAAAAATCTGCACACATTTAAGCTGCTAAGTACTATATATGTTGTTACACCAAATATTCACTGACCTCTTGCTGAATGCATTTTAATTGAAGTAATTATTCACTCAGCTCCAGCTGCTAGAACTCCATCCTGATATGTCTGAAAGCAAACGGCTTTTCAGATTGGTTGCTCAGAAGGCTGGAAAGTATCTGCAGATTGATATGCAGCTGGGAAGAGAGTCTTCCCAGGCCCGTCTGTTTTTCATGACTTCTCTCATCAACTTATCAATAGGTTTTTAATGCCCTTATCATTGAGTTCCTATTAGGGTAACAGCCTAGAAGTATGGATGAAAAGCATGGTCAGGGAGAGGCTTATGTTTTGTTGAATTTCAGTAGGGATTTCCAGATTTTTTAGCATTCTCTTGTTTTCATCAAAGTGTAAACTGAATTTGAACTTTCAAGGTAGCAAGTGTGCTTCTTGAGTTTCCTTGTGAGGATTTTCTCTCATTAATTAATCAATACATTAAAAACTTGGGTTTACCAAAGCAATTGGCAAAACTTCCACTGATTCAACTTGGAAAGATTTCATCCTAACCATAACACTGGCTTAGTGTTTGTGCATCCCTAGAAATAATATGATGTTACAAAAGAGCATTCTTTTGGCTCTTCCAGACTCTGAAAGGGCCTTATGCTAATGCTAGATCCAGCTTCCTGTAGGGTGAAATAAGTTGTAAGTATCCAGTTCAGTAACAGTTCTGTAACGCTGCCCTTCTCATTTGGCTGAATAAGACAGTCTCCAGGAACATCCCCATTAATGAGAATTTTACACTTGTAATATTGAAATGTGGGTCTGGATGACACAAAGGCTAAATGCCGTTTCTCTAGGTAAAGCATAAAGTTATTGCCATGAGTAGGACAGACAATGAAACTTTTTAATCCTTTCAAAGCTTATCCAAGAAGGCGAAAAAATTACCCAAGCAGTTGAGGCAAATCAAGGTCAGAGTCAGGGAAAAAAAAGCCAACCAATAAACAGATTTACTGCTTCCCAGCCTCATGCTCTAATTAGTTACAATCAACACTAGCATTAACAATGCCCATTTCTTATGGGTTTCTGTCTTGTGGAGGGCTTCCCTGGGGTGTAAGACACATTTCGATCCAAAGCCTTCTCTACAGCTCAGGCTTTCAGAACCACCCTTTACAACAGGGCTTCTCTGCGGTCTAACAATGATATAACTCAATTCATACTCAGCTTCTTCCCACTGGGCTCAAAAATTATTATCCAGAGAAGTGGCAGTATCTTTCAGCCACCACAACGGCATGGGTCTTTCAGAAACTGGGCTTAAGAAACAAACTGGATTTTTTCAGTTGCTTATCGATAAATTTTGCAAAGCCTTTTCTACATCTTCTCCTGCTCTGTAGAGAGATATCACTGTTTGCACATCCTAGGTATTTCTAAACATGCCAGAGGTTTATCTGAGCTGATTACGCTTTGTGAATAGCTAACTAGGACTATATAAACAACTGAAAATTTAGGCTTTAAGAAGACTTTTGTCTAGCAATTTATATCAGACCCATCACTAGGGATGATGGTGTTAAAATTCGTGACAGTGTTTGGTAGTCAGTAACCACAGAAGAATTAAAAGATCTGTTTAGTTATTCAGTCAGGATTCCTAGCATTGTTTACAACACAAAGGGACTTATGTATACATTAATTACATTCAATTTTAAAAATTTAAACCCATGGCATTGCAGGAAAGATTTATAATGCAAATGACCAAGGCAAAAAGGCTGTTAGGAGAAGGCAGAAAATTAATTACAAAGACTTATGCAGTTAATAATGGCTTTGCACATAATACTATCATGTTTCTGTTTCGTAAGTTAAAGCTGGAAACTGATTGTAATTATTAGGGAGGCCTCAGCTCTGCTGATTTTGTTAGACCTCTGGCAATTGCACTTTTACAGGTTAATGAAAGGAGCAAATTACTCAGTTTCACATTATAAATAAAAATCTGACACTTTTTAATGCACAGTGAACTCCTCTAGCAGAGCCTTTGTCATGAAGCAATCTCCCCTACTAAAAGAACACCCCCAAATCACTCTATGTGCATAGAATACATTTTGACTCCCACTTGGTTAAGCAATTGCTTTTTGTCAGTCTCCAGAAGGGTCCATTAAGACAGTGACTCCTGCATTGTCCCTATAGGCACCAGGAATAATTCTACAGATTATTTCCCCTTTGGAGTCAGACTAGTAATGGCTCAAGTAGGAAAAGACAGACTTGAAGTGAGCTGTAAGAGGGGGAGAATATAAAAGCTTGTTTAAATAAACATAACTAGTGTCACTTGGATGCTGCAAATTGCAGGAGATGATACAAAAGAGAGGAGAGAGATAGGAGAGAGTTTATGTATCAGTAGTGTAAACAACAGTCAGAAAGTCATCATCAAAATAAATCACTTTCTGCTTTATTACCCTCTCTAATCCAGCCGTTCTTCATTCAGAAGACAGGGCCTCTTGCTAGAAGGTGCAAGGCTGCAAATCCCCTCAGAGGACCTTTGAGCTAAATGCAGTGGCTAAGGCGCTGTCTAAAGCAGACACCCAATGCTGACCATGGCTACCCAATCCTCGAGGTGAGCCATGGCCTCCCCACCACCCACCATCATAAGGACAGCTCATCCTTGTGGATCACACGAGGGTACCCCATCAGTCCACTTACTGTGTACCACCTCTGCTTTCACTTCATGTGCTTTAGAAACTGCAGCATATCCAGGTCCCACCTCTCCTGTCTCAGTCTGCCTCCCTGCCTCATGCTCTGCAGCTACTACCCCCAAAAAACACCCAACAGTTCCTCCCTCGCCCAAACACTGGTACAGAAAGTTCATGCTCCCAAATTATACTGACCTCTCCAAAAGGCTCATTTCTTTTCCAGGATGAGAATATACATTTCATATACACATGTAAATTTACTATAGGGCTGCTCTGTCTCCCTGAGTTAGGCTGAGCAACTTATCTACGTACTGACTCAGGTGCTCATTTTGTTTTTCCATTTTCTAGGCTGTGAAATCCCTGAGGAAGGGCTTATTTTAATATTTGCATCTCATATAGTGTTGTGAAAATGCCAAGTGCTTAACAAATACACAGCAACATCCACATACATCAGACAACCCAAACAGAAAAAACAAGATGGAAATGTTGTTTCTAACAAGCAAATGAGAAATAGTAGAGCAGAGCCTTGCGTTTCTCATGCTCTATCCCTGGTGTATCTCCAAGCTTACATTGGCAGAGAAGTACTACTTTTTAGGGGTTCATTGTTAAACTAGCGGGTTTTAAATGAATATAAAATGAGTGAAAAATATTCCACATTGAAATAGTATGTGGCACTGTACTGAGATGTCAAATTTTAAGAGACATCTTGTCAATGGTATTGGATGTAAATCTAAAGGCATTTCATCTAAGAGACAGTATGGTATTTCCACAGGGCAAGACTTAAAACATACATAAATCTATTCTAAACATTCAATTCACCCCTTTGATTTCAAGAGTCCAGACTTCCCAAAACAAAGAAATTCTGCAAGATCTGTTTTGTGTACACCAGTGGAAGCAACACATCTGTTAATGCCAAGAGGTTTAGTTAAGCACATTCAGAACAGATTTGCTGCACAATGTTAGTGGCGCTGAACCTGAAAGCGATTGTTAGAGAAGGAATTTATTCTTGTGCTAACCCCAAGCAAGAGTCACCATCTAGCCAATTTAATATCAACAGCAGTAATTTCAACAATATGATATTTAACCACAATCCTAAAATGTCTCAGTCTGGAAGCAGCACAATATCAGCGTTTGAAAGAATGCATCCCCAGGAACATCTGAAGAGGCAGGAAAGATTCAAGGCCACAGTGGCTTTTTCATGGGGTTGCATACACCGTTTTTACGTAAACTTTTTCTTAAGTGGCATTACAAAAGAGTATGCTGAGGAATGAACCCAAATACCATTTCCGTCGGCAGCAAAGTGTTCAGAGGACAGTAATGAAGGATAAGTTCTTTGCCCTAGGAACATCTGGATACAGTGCTAGACCACAGCCTGTGTATATACCAAGGGATGCTCAGGTACTCATCAATCCTTTACAGCTTTTACAGTGGTGAGTTCTTAAACACATCATCAGAGATCACAAGGCCCACAGATTAACCCTTTTTTCCTCCTGGAATTCCTCCATTTGCTCCCCTCCTCTCTTCTCCAGCAAATTCCCCCTCCCCAGAGACAAATTCCCTTCTACTCCTGCTCCCCTCAAAGTGTCCAACAATGGAGGATATTTTCTTTTTGCTGTTGTGGCCCCCTAAGCAACCCCATTTCAGGGGAGCCCAGACTGTAGTCCCTGAGCCAGATTAAGTTTTTCATGACAAATCATTTGACCTCGAAAACTTTCCTGTGGCTGTTCAGAGGGAGGATGTCAGTTCAAAAAAGTTCAAATTCTGACCCAAATTGACAATGCCTTTATGAGACTTTCCTTATGAATCCTAACCCTTTGTCAATGTATTCATTGTGTGTCTTATCAGGCTAGATGATTAGCTCTTTCTGCATACACACACACATTGGTGAAATACTATTCCCACTAAGAGTAAGTTAGTTTTACAATGAATTTCAATGGCAGAAGATTACAATCATTACAGAAAAGAAGGAGACATGCAAGCTGATAGAAACCTCCATTTCTCAATAGCTGCTGCAAACAAAGCATGCTATGAAACTGTTCCACCCAATAGATTGATAATTGTATGACAAATGTAACACCCTGAAATAAAACAGCACCACTGCTTTTGTAACATGTTTTATATACACTTCTTTCTCAATAAGCAGGGATGAAATAAATAAAAAAGATGCAGAAAAAAGCCCAAAAGAATACTAAAAGCACAGAAAAAAACACCCAGAAATTTGCTTTAAAGGGATTATTGGTCTGATCTAGCATTGCAGTCTCCATGCTCTTACAAGCCCCAATATTCTCCACATCATAACACTGAACAAACACTGTATTTCATATCTGGAATTTCCTTGTAGTGTTCTTTCCCTCCTGAAATTTATTGTACTTTGGGAAAGGATATTCTCAAGATGCCACAGACAAAAGAAATATAAGAATTCCTGCTGATAGCTCCTTGACTAATAGCCATAAATGCATCCAGCATACCAGCAGGGTTTTCTCTCAGTGTCAGCATCTATTTCTCCTCCAAGCCCCAGTAAAATAAGAAAATTTTGCTGCTGAAGGAGACACACATCAGCTTTTTATCAGTGCTTCTGTACTACTTGTGGATAACTTGAATGGCCTAAAGTATTCCATTAAGTTAAATAGGATAGGTAGACACAAGTTCTTACAGAGGATCAGATGAACTTTAAGGCATTAGGAGAGAAAATAATACCTAATCAATGCTTTTCTAGAAGGTCTCTTGTTCCCTCATCATTTGTAAGAAAACAAATGTACTTGTACTGATAGATCATAGACTTACAACCTCCAGGAGTGCCTGGTTGTGACTAAGCATTCCCGTCTGTCAGCACAGTCACCTTGATTTAGCATTATCTAGCCTCTGATTACACAAATTAAATATCCCTACTTCTCATTCAAGCAACTAGCAAAGTTGTTACCAGACAACTCATTCTAAGCATTTAGGGAAATCATAGAATCATAAAGGTTGGAAAAGACCTCTGAGATCATCTAGTCCAACCGTCAACCCAACAACACCATGTCTACTGAACCATGTCCTGGAGTGCCACATCCACACGTTTTTTGAACACCAAAATGCATCACCATGAACAAAAAAGTTACCCACTTGCTGGATGTTTTCAATATCTTCAGTATCTTTTTCTTCAATCAGCTACCCTTTACCAGCCTCCACTACTTATGTCTGAAGCAAAAGGGTTACTGTACTGTAACCAACACAGCTCCTAGCTTTCTACTCATTAATTCCTTCTCTTAAAATTTCCTTTTTCTTTCACTTTCTTATGCACATACACAAACATTGCCAAAGTTTACCATAGCTGATCGTGAGTTAACAAAACAATCTTCATATTTATCACCAATTACAGTTGAAATGTAGTAAGCAAGCATGTACTTCCAATAGACTGCTTGAATAAAAAAAAAAAAAAAACAAAACCAAAAAATCCCCACCCCCAAACTCATAACCAAGCATTAATTTGAACCATCATAAAGGCATATTTTGACTTCAAGCAATTCTTGTCTTCATTTCTTCGCAGTTGCCAGCAAAAGAGGTATACTTGAACACTGAGGAATGAAGAACTTGAAATACATTTGCTTGTAGGATAATTTCAATACCATGACCTGTAGATCAGAGGGAGGACACTTCAACATAGTAGTGACTAGTTTTGATCAGTTCAGTCATAACTCATAGACTCCACAAACAGAAAATCATGAAACTGATAATTTATCAAAGCAAATCTAAATGGTTATTTATCTGCACACTCACTGTGGCTCATCAGGATTGCATTTGCTTCTGTGTCTATTACAAACTTGTATCCAGGCTAAAGAAGTCACAGAATATTTCTACAGTGCAAGTGAGATACTATGAGTACCAGAACCACTAAAGCTGTGACTGCTCAGAATTCACCTATGCTTTGCTGAGAAATGAGCCTGTTGGGAAATCCACCCTGCTGCCGTGGGGCTGCTTTGGTACCCACGTTAGCTCAGGTATTTCTAAGCCACTGCAGACAGACCAAGGGCTTTGCAGTCGTGAGCACCCCTGGAGTAAAAGACATGCACCCTGGGAAGTATTGGTCCTCTGAGCAGCCCAGGCAGAGCTGAGCCCTACATGTGCCACAAGGTGCCTGGTGAAGAGGATGTCTCCAAAATGCAGGGTGAGCTGGCCTTAGTTTACCTTATGCTGATATAGAGAGGAGGAGGAGGAGGAGGAGGAGGAGTATTGCAGAAGGAGCAAAAAGACAAGGAGTAGATCTTAAATATATGTCTATATAAAGTCCACTGTACCCAAATGTCCTGTAAACTCAGCTTTTCCATGTTTCTTCGAGTTCTGGAAAGAATATTGATGGATATATTGGCCAGTTTGGATGGAATTCTAAGATCACTTTTGATAGGCATCTGGGAGGCCTCTACGCGATATATGCATATGGAAGACTGGAAAGGAGCCCTATTGTTAAAACTTTGTAGCTCTCCCATTCACCTATAAGTAGAATGGAAAGAATGAGGACACTGGTTGCAAAATTTGTCTCAGAAGCCCCATCATGATTGAGTTATGGGCCCTGGAAGATGCATGTTTCTTTCTTAAATATTTTAAACTCTTCTCTTCGTAGAAGGCAAAACCAGACCATTTCTAAAATAGAACTTCTGGTGATCTTGTTGGGGGGCCTGACTTCTTCAGCACTGGCAGGCCAAAAATACTTTAGCTCTTTGCTTTGGATAGAGACAGAAGATGTCGGTGAATCAAACTGAAATCCTTTCCTACCTCACCAGGTAAGTGTTTCTAATTGAGCCTGTTCTGCTGCTGATGAGGATATCTTGAAATTTATGTGAGCTCCCTCTTCCAAAGAGACATTCAACACCCATTTGGTGAGATGGAGGGTAAGAGATTAAATCTCAGATTAAGAGCATGATTATAAGGACCTGTAGAGTGCAAACATCAAAGGTTGAAGAACCAAAATGTCTTAACTGTGTTAGGGCTGTTAAATCCATTTTAGTCAGAGCTTTCTGATTTTCTTGAAGATCCCTGGGATGGGATGGTGTGCATATAGGGGCTCTAAGTCCCAAATTGGCCCTGGCCATCCCAGAACAGAAGTAATAATATTTTTTGTTTCCTTGCTAGTAGACAGGTCAAAAGTAGGAATATTGCCTGTATTACTTAGAATTGATTCATATTTGCCAATAAACTTCCTGCTCAGATGGCTGGCCAGGTTGTTTTGCCCTCTGGAAAGCCATGTCTTAAAGTGCCTTCAGGGAACCATTCTCACTGATGATCTGGAAATTGCAAAGAAATAAACCAGGATCTGGTGCAATGGATTAGATCTTCTGCAGTCAAAATGTTGGCCATGTTGCCACTGATCACCAGATCAGTACGGACTTTATCAGACAGTAGAAAGAGTTAATTGACATGGAACATAGTAAGACGGACATGGGAAGACCGTGTGCGGAGGAAGTTTTTAGCTGGACACCAGACCTTGAGTTTGTGTACAGTTGCCTGTACTCCCCATCCCAGAGCAGACATGTGTCATGGAAACTAAGGAGAGATTAATTCATCATTTGATAATGATACACAAAGAGGATGTGAATTAATATAATCAGAGAAGGTTTTTTTTGGTAAATACACAATCATCAACCAGCTCCAAATACACTGCTCTGGCATGCTGAACTACATGCATGCAAGGTGGCGTGGATCCCAGCCAACCTTGGCAAGATCTGGCTACTGAGGCTGTGTGAACTTGTGAAGTATTTCACAGGTTTCAGAGGGGACTAAAATTCTTCTTGAGGAGCCAGCTGGCTGGTGACTCAGAGTCAGCACAGACACAGGGAGCACAGTATTTCACATGGTAGTACCAATTTTTCTTTGCTTTCCTATATACCTAACTAAGCAAGGAAGAACGGGTCCAGAGGGATTCCTGACTTTATATTTTGAATGAAGTGAAGCACTTGTACACTGGGAGTGATGAA
This sequence comes from Scopus umbretta, assembly GCA_013400535.1. Taxonomy (NCBI): domain Eukaryota; kingdom Metazoa; phylum Chordata; class Aves; order Pelecaniformes; family Scopidae; genus Scopus; species Scopus umbretta. The sequence goes on from VZTL01039378.1 coordinate 33,133, forward strand.
CCGAGAGGAAACTCAGAGCAACCCTGTGCTTTACAGCATTGGAAGGAGGTAAAAGGAGGACCTGCACAGCAGCAGCTCCTGGATGCAAATACACGTATCTAAGCTATTCCTTTTCTTAAAATCAGCACTCAGAGCTCTGAGTTTTCTTGTGATGGGGTTAATGATGACCATGACTCCTCTCCTCTCATGGAGGCAGGAAAGGATGCAAGGGGACAGGCTAGAAACATCCCAGTGCTCTTTCCTCCGCAGAACAGCCTTGGACATTTGTGGATGGGTTCCATCATTTCAAAGTTGGCTCTTAGGGTCAAGACAAACTTCATTTGCATTCATACAGACACAGAGGCATGGCATTTCCACATCTTATTTCCCATTTACTCTCATGAGCAGCAGCTCTGAAGCTTAACCCGTTTCATGCTTCCCCAGCCCAACTGTGCCTTTGTGTCCCTTCTGTTCACTGGTGCTTGCTCTCAGCTCTTTCATCTGACACTGCAGGTTTGGCCTGATGATTGCACAGCCAGTTTGTCCCAGGTTTTCTTTTCCCACAGGCAAATAAAATGTTATTTATAATTTTAGGCCACCAAAGACTGTAAAAGAGATATATGGATTTAGAATGAAACAGTAATAGTAAAAAGAATGTCATTACTCATTTCTTTAAACAAACTACATAAAGCAAATTAGTGCGGGGTTTTTTTCTTTTGAAACTCTTGATCATCAAAAACAATGATCTCATGCTTCTGAAAACAAAAAGAAGTATTGAGAAATTTATTTTAAAAGGACAAAGACAGATACGCTGTAAATAGATTTAAAGGAAAAACAATATAAATGGAAGGTACTGGATGGCAGAACTTTAAATCACTTCAGTGGGAGTTATAAATGTCCTAAATCGCTCAGAGCCTGGCCCTCACTGAACACTGGTGTGGGGAGCCTGTAAAGTTTGCATATGGTACTTGGCTCTCACCAACATTATCCTGCACCCCCATAAGACCCAAGTGTAACACAGTAAAAAATAAGTTTAAGTAAGTGAATACAAGGAAAACTATTCCGACTACAAATAAACAAAACAGGTTGAGTAAGATAAAACTGATACGGTTTTATAGCATTATGAAATTTCATAGAATCACAGCATACCATGTTGGAAGGGACCTCA
>VZTL01039381.1:0-24583 GCA_013400535.1 Scopus umbretta
AGGGTTAAACCACAACAAAATGCCACAGCACTGGTCTGGGGAGGCTGCTTGCTGGGTTTGTTTATGCACCACAGGAGACAGCTGGAGTTGGTCAGTGAAGCCCAGCCACTAGGGACAACCCAGTGCATGAGGAGGAAGTGATTTGCTTGATGTTTTTAGCCAACCTTTGTGTTGAAGAGGCTAACAACATGTTGGCTATATCCACAAGCCCTCCCCAGATTAGGAATACAGGTCAGATGCCCTGTAAAGTGGGATTGCTGGGGTTTCTAAGGTACCACCAAAACAGACTCCAGTATCCTTGAGATAAGCGCAAGTAGCACACTGCCAGTCTATCTGGGCATCTATTTCTTCCTCCTACACTCTGGGTTTGCAAACACTTGAATTAAATGTAACCTGTGGGCATGTCTGAATCAAGATCCTTGTGCTGTGTGCCTGCTGCAGCCTGTGGAGACCCCCGGCAAGGTGTCTGTGGGGACTGCAAGGGTCCCGTGGCAGCCTTCCTGAGTCCACAAGCATTCCTGGGTAGAAAGCAATTGGACCCAGAGCACATTCTGGATGGTCACCCCCTTACCCAGCCTGTATCTACCCAGTTTGGCTACACAGAAGCCATAGGAGACCATGCTGAAAGCTTTGCTGAAATAAAGGTTCTCCCCTCATCCACACAACCAGTTATCTTATCCCAGAAGGTGCTCAGGTTAATCAGGTACGATGTGCCCTTTGTAAATGCTTGCTGGCTGTTCCTTTCTTGTCCTTCAGGTGCTTGGCAGTGATTGCTCGGAGGATTTGTTCCATCACCTTCCCAAGGACAGGTGACGTTGGGCAGGCTGTAGATCACCAAGCCCTCTTTCTCGCCCTGCTAAAAGTTGTGTGCAATCCTTCCTTCTCCCACTCATCAGGAACCTCCTGATTGCTACAATCTTCCAAAGAGCTCAGAGAGCCTTGCCATGGCATCAGCCAGCNTAAATTAAATCTCAATAAATTCTGGTTTCCTTCCTCATTCCAGCTGAGCTCAGCCACACTATGACCTGACTGATACTTCGGTGCTTTCCAGAGGTGTACATTCATGGATGTCGAAACCTGCCACACCCATCCAGCGCTCTCAAGTGCCTGGATTTCCTGCAGGCTGCAAGACCTGATACGTGCCCTGCATGGGAGGGCTCTGGTGCTTTTTGCAAACTGCCTGCAGCTGTGATAACTGCTTTCATTTTCATTTTTCTCAGTGCTGGGAACTGTACATCTCCACCGTGGCACCAGAAGCTTGTATGGTGCAGGGTTTCCGGGTCTCTGTCTGCAGCAGACAGAGATCCTTTTCTCCAAGAAAGGCAGTGGCTGCGCAGGCTGGAGCACAGAGCCCATTAACCACAGGGCAGCAAACCCAGACAGCATCCAGTGTCACGGCTGGTAACTACTCTGGTGAGTGCGGCAAGAGGAGCGATGGCCATGGGGCTGTGGAGCAGGGAGGACTGGCGTAGGGTTGGCCTTAATTTGAGAGTGGGGTGGCTGGCCAGGCTCTATCTTGCTGAGCCCATCTGGGCACAAGGGGCAGCCCTGAGGTGGCCTGTGCATCGCACACAGGTACCTCCCCAGAAGCAGCTGTTTCAGCAGTATGCAGACGAAGGGACAGCTGTGTTGCATGCTTTGGGGTGCTCAGTGAGTGGTGGAAATGCATGTGTCCCCCCCTTTTCCACTCCCCACAGTGCTGCTGTGGGTGCTGGGGACAATTGCTGCTGAACCCCCCTTTCTGCTGCAGATGTCTCAGGAATCGCGGCGGCTGACCCACCCCACCACCTTGCTTATCCCCAAGCCCCGGGGAGGGCGAGCACAGCATGCCATGTACCTGCTTCTGGCTCTGTGTGCCGCAGCACTGTACCTCACTGGGGAGCCCCTCGTGCCCACCGCCCGCAGAATCACCTCCCATTTTGTGGCCCTGCAGATTGGGGTGCTGCTCAAGGGCACCTGCTACCTGGCTGAGGAGATCTTCCACATCCACTCCAGGTGAGCCAGCATGGGCAAGGCTGCCTCCTGGGCTGCTGGAGTCACCCTGGGGATAGCAGCCTCTGCATGTCAGGAGGGACCTGCTCCTTGTTTCTACCCCCGTGCATGCCCTCTGTGGCAATACTCTGCTGTGCCCTGGCGGCACACACTGCTCTCCATCAGCCTTGTGTCTTTCTCAGCTCCTCCTCCACCGCCTCCTCTCCTTTCTCCTGCCTGCCCAGCTACCCCATACGTCTATGGACCCCTCTCTCTCTTCTCTGTGGTAGCTCCCTAGTGTGGCCTTTACCTGGGGAGCAGATCTCAGCCCCCAGCCTTCCGCCACTGCCCAGTGCCAGAGGGCTCCTTGCTGTCTAGGGCAACATTGCGTCTGCTCCCCTCTGGGACCCATGGGTGCTGCAAGAGACCCAAGCCCTCTCCTGGCTAGGGGCACCCAGGGTGTGCTGAGCAGGGTCCTACAGGGCTCCCTAGCTCCGTACTGCTCTAGAAGGTCAGCATCACTGTTAGAGAGGTGGGAACGTCCCCTGGCCAGTGCCCTGTGGGTGCAGAAGAGGATGGCGGGCGGGCAGCCACCAACCTGTCTCCCTCTCCCACCCAGGTACCACGGCAGCTTCTGGAGGGTCCTAAGTGCCTGCTTTCCCCTGCGCTGGCATGGGCCCATGCTGCTCATCTGTGGCTCAGCTTGTGTGGCTCTTAATGGAGATGGGCAACCACTCGACTTCCACCTCGGCCTGGCCAGCGTGTGCCAGCTCCTCATCCTCGCTCTGGGGCTCCATGTAAGGCACCAACACCTCTAGCCTGGCCAGGCATCCCAGAGAGTGTGGCAGCCCCAGATGGTTGTGGGGGCACATGGCCCAGCTCTGCGTGGCCCCTGCTCATATAGCCCACCTGCACACAGCCCCACAGTGGGAGAAATGCTCTCATTAGCTCAACCCTGAGGAGCTGATCTCCTCAGCCCCATACTGCCATGTGCGCTGGCAGGAGGGCCAGGCAGCCTTTTAATGAGCACAGCGGCACCAGGCACTGGCAGCAGTTTTGCTGCAGCCAGTGCCCTGCTGACACAAAAAATAGGGGTATTTTTAAATCTGTCAATCAAGCTGGTGCTGGGGGAAAAGGGTAGCCTGTGTGGTCTCCAAAGGGTTAATTATCAGGCATGCTGTGTGTGGCAGAGCCAAGCTCCAGATACCTCTGCAGCATTGTGAGAGTTCTGCTTTACCCCAGCAGAGCTGGAAGGGGACAGGGGTCACGCAGGCTACAGAGGTGCTTTGGGGAGGGCAGCTGACAGGTGTCTGTGGTGTTTCAACATCCATTTGCACCTAAATGAACACACAGAGCTAGCAGGGGCCACCTGTGGCCCTGGAAATCCCACCAGCAGGCACTGGGATTTTTTCTCCTGCATGCTGGAAGCACTGGGCAGATGCAGTTTGCACTGGGACACGCAGTCCCAATGGAGGATGCAGCCAGAAATGTGTCTGGCTTGCTCCAGCATCACCTTCTTCATCTGCAGGGGCTGTGTGGGGCATTGAGGACTTTTGGCCCTGCTGCCCAGTGTGATGGTGGAAGGGGGCGGCAGGGTTTCTCACTCTCCAGATCTCTTTGGAGAGGGTGGCTGCTCTCCAATCCCTGTAGAGAACCAACTGTTACAGAAGAGCCTGGGTGGCTGCTTTTATCACCACTGGTTTGTCTTTCCTTCCTTCCACAGGAGCCCTCAGCAGTGGAAATGTCTGAGATGTCTGAGAGGTCCAAGCAGAATGTCGCTCATGGACTTGCCTGGTCTTATTATGTTGGGTACCTAAAAATAGTCCTGCCACGTACGTAGCTGTTTCCCTGCATTATCATGCGTAAAGAAATAGCTCCTAATAACAATCCTTCCACTTTTACAGTGTTAGCAGGGAAATGGGGAGCAAGGTAGAAGGCAGCTGTACTCACACCAGGCACCTCTGCCTGATGATGTCTTCCACCAGGGGTGAAAAAGTCAATGGAGGGATTCAGCAGAGCCAACCCCAACGTGCTGGCATGCAGGAAGACTTGGAAGCTCCACATCTTGGTCCCTCTGAGCTGTGATGTCTATGATGACCTGGAGAAAGCTGACAGCAATATCCAGTACCTGGCAGATCTCACTGAAACCACCCTGACCCGAGCTGGCACCAAAAAAAGGGTCTACAAACACAGCCTCTACACAATCAGGGATGAGGACAACAAGGTATACTGAGTGCAGCATCAGGAGAGCAGTCAGCATGCATCAGCCCAAAGGTCTTCATGGCCTCAGATCCCAGCCCAGAAGTGACCATAAGGGCAGGGCAGTGTCCCCTCTCCTATTAGATACTCCCAGCTTTCAGCAGGCTTCTGTGAGGTGGAGAGGTCCTGTCTGTGCCAGCCGTTGCACCCCTTCCTCCTGGCTGCCTCCTCCCAGGCTCAGCCCTTGCAGGGATGTTGGGCTCACTTAACCCCTCCTGGAGTTAAGTCCAGAAAACAGCAGAAAACTGAGCACAAAAAGGCAGATGTGGGGTCCAGAGCATCACTTCCCATGGGACAAATGAATATTTCCTTTTGTTGTGATGAGGTGCTTGAAAATGTCTGTGTGAGTCATTATATAACTTGACTCTCCCCTTCCTGCAGCCACCTCTTTCCTGGGCTGATGAGCCCTAAATCCCTCCATTTCACATTACATTCATCTCCTTCCACATCTTCAGGCAGATGGGCCCCTGGCCCTGCACCCTTGGAGGAGGGAATGCACCCTGACACAGCCATGTAATGGAGGCATCGGCAGAACGATGGGTCTCCCTAATTTGCCTTTTGATGGTGGCTGAGCACTGAGCTGCTGCTTTTGAAGCCCTGCCTGCAGGGACTCCAGAACCTCTTTCCTGGCCCTGCTCCTGGGGAAGTACACTCAGCATCAGGTTTTTCCTGCTACGAGGCATGCACTGATGCTGCATTTCATCTGCCAGTCTCCCGCTGAGTCACTCAGTACCAAATGAGCTCCAGCAGCTGTGCAGCTTGGACGTGTCCTGACCCGCTGTGTGTTGTCAGTAAAATCTGTCCCTCAGCTTGCTCCCCAGTTGCTGGTGAATGCATGCATGACAGCAATGCTAGCTCCCATCTTTGGCATCTGCTCTGGGTCACTGTGGCAACTGCCCTCCGAGGCTGGTAGCTCTTCCTGCTACTCTACATTTATCCAGGTATCCTGTCTCTCTTCCTTCTAATATGCTTTATTAAACTTTCCAGTTTGCCCAGAATAAGACTTACTGGTAACCCTACTCCTCCTTGGAACTTTTGTGGCCTTAAAAAATCTCTCCTCATTTGTTTGATCAGCCTCCTTCTAGCCGTGCATTCACCTTGCCAGCATTTATCCTCTTCTCCTTTCTCCTCCAATCTTTTAGGATGCTCAGACTTCCCCTTCTCTAGCAGAAAAGCCACCAGGAAGACATAATCAGACACAGGCAAGGGGCATCTCCACAGAGGACCAAATTCCATGGGGAAAATCACTACCCATGCTGCAGCACCCTGGGGCCCTGCAGGAGGGAGGCAGCTTCCTGAGCCCACCCAGCGTATGGGGCACGGCCATACCCCAGGCCAGTACTCTGTCAGGCTAGTTGCTCTTTCCTCACTCAACACAGGGAAGGAGGACATTGGGGCCAGAACCAGTGTCCCTGTCCCAGGGGTCCAGCACACAGCACCAGTGCAGGGCAGGCCATGGAGCTGCCAAGGGGTCTCAAGGGCTCTGCCCAGTACCAGGGTCACCCAGCAGCCCTTTCTCAGGTGCTTGGTCCTCCTGCCCCCGTGTCTTCTTCTGTCCCTTGCAGCTCTGGCACTGTGCATTGGAGTATGCCACACCGCTGCAGTCCCTCTACGCCATGTCCCAGGATGAGTGTGCTGCCTTCAGCCGAGAGAACCGCCTGGAGCAGGCCAAGCTTTTCTACAGGACATTGGAGGAGATCCTGAAAGGCTCCAAGGAGTGCGCGGGTACCTACCGGCTCATTCCGTATGAGGGTGAGTGAGGATGGGAGGAGGGTAGGGGTGCCCAGCATGGTGGCTGTGCTCCCCCAGCCCCTTGAATGACCTTGTATCAGGGAAAAAAAGGGGAAGTAGGCAGGTTCCATGTAGCACTTGGCTGATATCCCCACTCACACAAGCATGGGCATCCCTGCCACGGTGAGAGGAAGGGCCTGCTACCTGAGACAGAAGGACTTCTTGCTGTGGGTCTCAGAGGAATGGGGATGATGCTGGCAGAGCTGGTCCCTGTTGAAGTCCCTAGAGGCACCTGAAACAAGCAGTCTTCCGCTGGGGCAGCAAGAATGCTCCCTCGATGTTTAAATATAACAGTGGGCTTCCAGGGAAGAAGCAGCTCCCTTCTCTGCTGATGTTCCCAGAAGAAATGGCTGGGGCTGTCAAGCCCTCCCCAACAGTGGGATGGGTATGCTGTTTCAGTGGCATTCCTCCTGGCAAGGGACAAGAAGGAGTGAGGCTATCCCTTTCTTCTGCTGGGAAGGGATTAAAAATCCCTTTTAATTTCCCTTCTCCTCACCTCTGCCAGAGCAGCAGGGCTTGAAAACAGCTTGCTGCTTCTTGCTCAAATGAATCTCATTGTTTTTCAGAGGAAATTCAGCACTCTCCCTGATGGGGAGAAGCATTTCTATCCACCAAGGTAGTTCCCATCACAACAAGTACTACTGGGAAACCAGCACATACTGCCTATATTTTCCTCTTCTTCCTGCACTTTGTGTTTTATTTTCTTTCTCCTGGCATGCTGAAAGGGGGAAGTAAGAACTGTTGTTTTGACTTCTCGGGAAATTCTGCATACTTTGGGGCATCTCCCAGAGACTCTGCTCTGCTCCCTGCCCAGACCCCTGCCTCGGGCCAGACTGGTGAAGGTAAGTTTTGTCTTATTTCTGTTCCAGAGTTGGGCGAAGCAGAGACTCACTTCTTGTCCAGAAAAATCCTCTGGCACCTCCAGCAGCAGCGTGATGAAGAGTATACAGTGTACAAGGGGAACCAGCAGCATAATCCATCCACGACCCTCAGCTCAACAGAGCTCAACCTCCAGATAAGTGAGTCAGACCTGCCTCAGCCTCTGAGAAGTGACTGCTTCTAAAGCACCAGTGCTGCCTAGCCCCGCACCACCACCTTGGGGCTCCAGTCCCCCTCCCCAAGACCCTTCCTCTTGCAGCAAGTGCCACCCATGGCAGCGATCCCCAACTTCCTGCAGGAACTGCCCACCAAGACCTCCTGTGCATCATGTTTACTGGAGACAGATGCCTCGAACCACAGTCCTGTGACATACTTCCCATTTTCTTTGTTATGTATATCTCATATATTAATCCATGTGTCATTATTTTTTAAAATCTGCTTTGATTAATATCATATAAAGCATTTTCCTCTGGAGTAAATTGCATTATCCTGAATCTTGGGCACAATGTGCTGTATGGCCTTAGATGCACTGTGGCATTAGACAGGGCTTTGAAAATCCCAGCCACGAGTATGTATATATGTGCTAACACACATGTGTGTATGTGGATCTCACACATCCGGTCAGCGTGACCTGGCTAATATGATGGCTTCTGCAGGCACAAGGAGTTTGGGCAGGACTTCCAGGATACCCTCCAGCCTGATGGACCCACTGTGCAGTCAGACACAAACATCCTCACTTTCCACCCACTCAGGATGTGGAAGTAGAAGAAGAGGAAGTCAGGCCTGGGGAACTCTGATATTCAATAGCCCCACAGTGCAATAAACCTCCCTGCCTTTGCTCCATCCAGTAATTTTGCACCGAGAGCCATATGCGGTGTCTGCTGATGCCCTTCATGCCCACATTCCTCCCAAACACTCTGCAGAAGTGTTTCTCCAGCCCCAAAGGACATGCCATACCCCCTGGAACTCTGGGAAAGGGGCAGGGCGCAGTCCTGGGACAACTTGCAAGTTTTGGTTTTGGTCTTGGTGCAAGACATCACATGTTGGGCTGCTCATCCCTCTGTGCCTGGTGGTGGGGTACCCTTAACAAGCCCAGCAAGCCAGGCCCTCCCTGCCTGCTCAGGCCCCATGTGATCAGGTAGAAGCAAGGCAGAGGACATGCAGCAGGTCTGATCTGCATGGGTCTGAGAGATGATTTCTTGGCTCTGCCCGTTTCTCAGGAACGGCCTGGAGGAGATGCCTAGGCTGAAAAAAGGGCTGTACCCATGCCAGCCCCAATGCCTGGACATCCTGCATAAGGCCACATTTGCTGGAGAAACTCAGCTTGTGAGGAATGGACCCTGCTCCTGAAGGACTGCCAGGACCAAGCAAGCAGACAAGAGATACATTTCTCTGTGGTGGGCTGCTGCCAGGAGCCTTCCCAGCGAGGAAGACAGCAAAATCCCAAAGGTGCCTTGCATGACCTGGGCCAGCCATGGGGCAGGGGAGCCAGCTGTTCCCTCAGGCAACCCACATGAGTGACACAGTGTGGTCAGAGCTGTGTGCCATGGGGCAGGATGGTGGCTCCAAGGCTTGTTGCTTACTGGGTTGCCAGAGACCATGGCAAAGCTTTGCCATGGTGCAGCTTGCAAGGCTACAAAGCAGGGGCCAGAGCTGTGCACCCCTTTTGCCAAGAGCTGAAGGAGAATGTAGCCAGCCAGTTGTGCCCTGGGAGGGAAGGCGGGGCAGGAGGTACCTCAGCTGGTTTGTTACCCTCTGATGTTGCAGCATCCCTACATGGATGTGATCCCTTTGGTTCCTCCCAGCTCCCAGGACTTTGGCAAAAGGATGAGGTCCCTTGAGAGCTCCCATTCACCCTCAGCCTGAACTTCCAGCACCAGGGCCCACACACAGCTGTTCCCATCCTCTGGGCCAGCCATGGAAACCCTGAGAGAACTGCAGAGTCCAGGGGCCCAGAGGAAGTGACCTGGCTGCATGGCTGAGGATGGTAACAAGAGTTCTGTGCCTGGTTCCCTCCTGGGTTCCTGGGTGGCTTTGCATGGAGCCAGACACACAAAAGCATCTTCAGGGATGTTACTGCCTCTGTGGATACTGGTAAGTCTCCAGCTAAGCCAGCTTCCCTGGCACTATTTTTCCAGTGTGGGTTGGGTCGTTTAAGTCCTGTCGGGACCTGTTGGCCAGCGGTCTGGTGCCAGGTATGCAATCCCTCTAACAGCAAGCTCAGCCTCCTTACCAGAGCTGTGGCTGCCCAGCCTAGCCATGTCCTTTGCCACATAGCTCCTATCAGCAGCACCCAGCAAGCTGCTCCTTCCAGGAGCCCAGCTTCCACTGGTCTGAGCGTGCACAGCACGTGCAAGGGCCGTGATGTACTACAAGAATAGCAAAACCAGCCAAGAGGACAGAGCCAGATGCAGCTGTGGGGATCATGGCAGGGTGCTGGGTTTCTTTGTCAGTACCAGGTGGTGGCTGAGATGAAAGAAGGGCAGGAAGATGTGTGCCTCAGCCTAGGAGACAGAGGTGCCTGGGAAGCAATCCTGAGACAAACAGCTGTACATTTGTTACCGCTTCTTCACATACCTGGTACAACAGCTTTGGTGCTGGTGGGGCGCTCTGTGTGTGGGGTTCCCAGCAGGTGAGAAGGCAGCTCTAGTGGGCAACCTGGCACATCAGATGCTGCCAGTAGCCTGGTTTAAGAGCAGCCTGCCTGCACTGCCTCCAAGGGCAACTCAAAGGGCTCCAACATGACAGTGCTGCTTCAGCCTTGTTTGCTCTACAAAGAGGTCATTGGGCTCATCTCAGAAATGTAGCCACACCACCCAGGATTCTCCTCTCTCCACTGCTTTTCCACTTGGTGAGGATGTGTGGGATGAGGAGCTGAGCTTTCCTGCCAGCTCTGCCGTGGGGCTGCTGGGTCCCGGGCATCCAGGCCTCAGAGAGCTAAAGACTAAGCCAGTCACAGCCCACCAGCCCCACCAGCAGCAGGGTGGTCTTGCTGAACATTTTTGCTTAACACCCAGATCTGCTCCATAGCCTGAGAAGCTCTCCTCTACCCTCAGGATGAAGAAGAGGCATTAGGGAGCTGCAGACCCATACCTGAGCCATAGGGAGCAGCAATGCCACCATACCTCATCAAGGTGAGCTGAGCAGGCCCAATGTTCACCACCTTGGTGGTGACAATGAGGCAGGTCCCAGGTTGAGCAGGGAGGTAGGTTCATAATCAGGGTCTGGGTGAGCAAGGCACAAAGCCAGGCTCAGGACAGCTGCACCTTCCCTCCAGCCAGGGCTGGGGCCAGGGATGAGCTTCGATGCAGCAAGGATGAGGCTTCTCACAGCTTAGCTGTTTTCCCATCAGGTTTTGCTAGTACCATTTGGATGTAAATAAGCCCAGCTCCTGTTCATTTGCAACCACGGGGTTAGCCAGGTTGGCAGTCTCTTCTGAGGCACACTTTGGTCTTTACTCCTTGTGGGTGACCAGAAATCACTATTAACTGCCTGTAGTGATCCATCCATATCCATCCTGCTCCATACAGCAAAGAGGAAACTTATTTTTTAACCTTAGGGTGGCTGATACGCGAGTTGTCTCAAAGATCCATTGCAGAGCAGGTGCTCGGGCTTTTATCATGAACTTAGAAAAACTGATTCAGTTTTTCTGCAAGGGATGCATGTGCCTATTACAAGACTGTCTTTACTCCTGCTCTTGTACATCTTCTCCTTTACCTTGGATGAAAAGCCATCAGTGCAGCCTGGCCTGCCATTTGCACACATACAGCAACTGTCTGGGACAAAGGGGAGGATAGAGGCAGAGTGCTCCTGAATTCTTGCCTTTTGATTTGGGAATGGTGAATTTAGGATTTGGTTTTATGGAGGTTGCATTCCCCTTACTGCCTAAAATCTCTCTGGACTCTCTGAATAGTTTATTCTCTGGAGGGAAGTGTGTATTAAAGATCACTGTACTGGAAGTCCCAGGATTTTCAGGATGACTCCAGCTACATGGACCAATATTTAAAGAAGGGGATGGAGCTGCTGAAAGCTGCCTTGCTCTTGCTAGGTTCAGGATGAGCAGTGTTTTTGGCTCAGGAGACAGTTCCAACCTACATGGCCATGGTGGATGGCCGAAGTCAGCAGGAGCTCTGGGCAGTCATCACCAACTTCATGTCAGGCACATAAGCATCCTTCTGGAGGGCAGACACATTGCCCAGGAGGTTGCAGTCTGCTGGAAGCAGGGCAGCACCTCTAGGGGTCTGCCTCCCCCAGATGTCCTTCTGGATTTTTATTTTAACTCTTACCTCTTTTGCTGATGCTGACATCTTTGTGACTCTGGGTTTAAGGCTAGAAAAGAGAGTTCCTCTGCTTCTGTTTTACTGCTGGGTTTTGGGTTTGAGAAGTCAGTGTCTATATGACCCTCAAAAGCCCATCCCTGTAAATGACAGTAGTAGCAGGCACCTTGTTCAGCTCAGTGCTAAATAATTTCAAGAACAACTATTGGTAATTAATAGATGTCCTGTGCCATCCAGCTTCCTGCTTCTTTAAATGGCCCAAAGAAGTGCTGGAGCATCAGCAGAGACATTTCCCTGCTGTTTTTTCTCTGCTGCTTTGGAGAATCAGGATTGGCCTCATCCCTCTGTTGGCAAATGTTTGCTTGGTGCGGGAGGACGGGGTTCCCTGTGAGTCACTGATCACCAGGAAAAGGCACCGATCTGTCATTGCTCTTTGACCTCAGCAAACCTGGCCACCCATCCGGGCTCTGGTTCATATAAAAGATAGTGAATTGTCATCTTTATTGCAGTTACTGGCTTGTTTTATTAACTGTCCAGTTTCCACTTTGAACGTGTCATGACTGAACATACCAATAACCTGGAGTCGTCTGCCTCCTTTCACCAATACCCTCAAACAGGAGATGGTGCAGAACTGCAGTTCAACCTACACTACACAGGACGTGCATTTAGAGAAAGAAACTGTTGCTTGTGTGGCAGATGCTCACAGAAAGCAGTATCAGAGCAGTGTCACATGTGGCCACAGGAGTGACGGCATCCAGTTTGCTGTGCCTCTATGGCCCTATGCTCTGGGATGCTTTCTGTGGGAGACAAAATGGTTTGGGAGCAGGAAATATCATCCAGCTTTTCACGGAAATCTCATTATTTTCTTGCTAGTTTATGATGGACATTGGGACCTCAGACTTTTGCTTCTGCTCCAGTGCTGAATGGCAAGAAAAGTTTAAAAAGATGCCTTGTATTGCTCATCAACAACAAAATGCGGCCCTTACTGCAAACTGGTTCCTTCAGCCTGGTGTCTCTTCTTGGCTGGCTTAAGCAGTGACTTTTTTTAAGTCCCCTCGAACATGTCTAGGTATCAACTCCTTGCCATCCAGCATCACTTACATTTTGGGGGTACATTGCTATTTGCCATGGGGAAATGGCCCTTTTCATCTCCAGATTTAAGTCTTTGCACAGTTTCTGTAGCCCCAAGACTGTGCATAAGTCACTGCCTTGCTCAAAATCAGAAAAACTTACTGAGTCATTTAAATTCATTCAATTTGTGATGGGAACTGGAGTTGATCAAGTGCTGTACGAAATGCTTATGTACTCATTATCAGCAGCTTAAGGAAAGACATGTGGCTTAAAAAAAGAACAAAGATAAAAGATGCAGCATTCCTTGCTCTTGGCTATACTCTCACTTACTCATGTGTGAATCGGAGCAGCTGATCTGGATGCTGATTTTCTCCTTCTTGCTGTCCGTGGTTATGGGACCTTGTCCCTGCAAAGGCTAGTAAAGAGAATATTCCTATAATGCTTGTGGCTAGTGACTGGATCATGGAAAATGTGTTGAGATTTCTCATTTTTGCTTACATTCCTGCTAACTACTGTCTGCTGAAGTCTTATGCACCTTGGCTGTAATGTTTCCTTCTAATGGAAGCACCATAGTCAATTTTGACTCTTTAAAAATGTTACGCAGTAGCTCGAATATAGATGTTGGCATTAACAAAACCTATTTTCTAGACCCCCAAACCTGAATTACTGTAAGGCCCTCTCTGGTGCTGAGAGGCAGGAAGTGTTCTCAGCTTCGTTTGTGCTCCCACCTCTCCACTCCTGGGACCTACAAACTCATTCTGAAACTTGGGACCTGAAGCCTTTGGGCAGAAACTTTCTGATTGTTTGGAAAGGCCAAATTATGGAGCCTTGCAAATGCAGAATGCTTCTGTATCTGGGGCAGGAGGGGAGAAGAAGCCAAATGTTTCTGAAGTTTGACAATAGCTAAGAAGATCCCACAGCACCTTGTTTTATTTGTATCCTTAAATCTTATATCCATGTAATTTCTAAAGAGCAGGTGAGTTTGGTTGATAATTGTGCAGGTCCAGAGCAAAGAACACGTTGTGCATGATGATGATTTACAACCAGGTTGTGCAGTGGTGGTCACTTTGTGAGGCTTGAAATAAAACAAGTTATTGGCAGATAGGTGTGCATGGCAGCTAGGGAGGGTCGTGTGCTTCGAGAAAAATGTGCACGTTGTCTTCTGCAGAAAAGTGCTTGTGAGGTTCGCGATTGGTGCACCTTTCGTGAGGCAACAGCTACAAGAGGCGAGCAGCAATGACTGTTCAGTGGTGCTATGCTGCCCTCAAGTGTTGATTTTTAGCAATATCCAAATTTTCAAAGCCTGCACCAAGTTGCACTTTTGAAGTTTTGCAGCTGCGCTCCAAGGAGGGCCCTTGCAATCACACTGGTATTTTTTTTTTACCTTTCACGTAGCAAAAATACTGCTTGAAAAGTGAGCTCATTTGAAGTGGCTGAGGAAAATGGCAGGTTCACTAAGTTCACACCTGTATGTGGTTAACGTTTAGCATCCTGCAAAGCAAGGAAAACAGCAGCTCAGCACTTCGGCTGTCGGCCACAATTGGACTCTCACATCTCTCAGACTTAAAACTGGCTGTTAATTAACTGCCTCTGCTTCATGCTGCACCTGCTACTGACTCCACAGTCCCTTTCATTTCCTCTTCCAGTGGCTCAGTGAGAGCAGTATAATATATATGGCGAGTACATATAAATGGAAAGCCAGCAGCCTGACAGTCCAGAAACCTTCACAGAGCTATCATGATGCTCTTGCACACTGCCTGTCTTAGTACAGAGCTGTGCCTGCAAATTCACACCTCTAATTCCTTGAACCTTTAAATCCTGGTGTAGCATCCATGCAGGTAATATACACAAAACCCAACATCCCGATTTTTAATTACATTGTTAGCCAAGCGTCTGGAATGTGCATTTCTCAGTTCCTCAGTCTTACCTGTAGTTCTGTAGTGCCTGTTTCCCAAGCTGAAAGTGCTGCAGTTTGTGTTTCGCTGGAACAAACCTTTAACAGGTATGTTAGATGGAGTATGGTCCCCAGCACAACTGTGTGATGCTTAGGTCTCACAGAAAGGTGAATAGACAAAGAAATGGAAAACCAACTTCGATCCCCAAGTAGGGAAGAAGGGTTATTTCTAGGTGCCAGTTTGGGGTCACAGGTGGCTCAGGGGTCCTGCACGGGGTCCTTTCTTGTGCCCAGCTCTTTACTAAGCCAAGCCTCTTAATAGCAAAGAGAGCTGCCAGCTAGCCTTTAGATAAGTAATTTCAAGGTGTTAGTTTTAGGGAGTCATTTTTGTTCTTTCCTCATCAATTTTGTTCTGGCCTCTGGTGCTGGGGTCTGCAGTTAGAGCCAGCACAGCCAGCCTGCTGCTCCCATCATAGCTGAGCATCCCTCCAGACCTGGCTGGTATGGCATGAAGCTGTTCAGGGCAGGAGTGACCTGCATAACCATGGCAGACATGGATGCAGAGAGGATGTCCTGGGTCACCGCCTATCCCCAGAAAAGCAGCACTGACATCTGAGCTGCTTCAACCACTGAGGAAAGAGCCCACAATGTTGACTGCACAAACACATCCTGCTCATGAAAGGGAGAGGAAGAGGGGTTAATTAGGTTGGGACATGTTTTGTCTCTTCTTCCTGCTCCTGATACTGCCCTGGGCTGGACACAGCCTCCTGAGGCCAGAGTCTGTTATCTCTGCCCTGAAACCAGCAGCAGAAGATAGCCAAGGGGGATTGCCTCCACCCCTTGCTATTAGGAAAAAGATGGCTGTCTTGGTACTATGGCATAGGACAGGAAGAAGGCGGGAGGGATCTTGAGCCACAGGATGAGGCACCACACTTTGAACCAAACACATCCTGCCACTTGTGCCTGACACCAGCCACAGGACTGAAGCCTCCAGTACAGCAGTCCACCAGGCCCACAACAGCACCCCAAGGCAAGGGCTTGCCATGAGAGCAGGAGCAGAGATGGGATGAGACACAGACTCAAGCCCTTAATATTTTGGTACAGATCCCTACACTGGAAGCTGCTTGCTACCTTTCTGTGCTCTACATCTCTCCAGGCTGGAGCTGCAGTAGCACACATTCACCCCACACACAGCTTTTTGCCAATGAACATGTTGCAGATGGCGATCCCTAGGGCTCAGTTTCCCTCCACATGCTGGCAACAGCACACCCTCACCCAATGGCTGCCCTATCTCCTGCATGTGCTGTCGGGACAACATGACCTTCCTGGCCAGCCCTATGAGGTGAATACCCACCCTCACCTGCGCTGGTGGTGCAAGGATTGCACACACATCAACAACTGTCTGCTGTCTTTGGGAGTCACCTTTGGTGGCCCTTGGCTTTTCTCTGCTGGCCTGGAGTGCCTGGAGGCACTGCAGCATACACAGATGGAGAGGGGTCCCCAGCTCTGTAGCTTCTCAGTGCTCCCGCTGAGGAGGACACGGAAAGGATGTTCAAGTGGTGTAAATTCCTTTTTACCTGAGAGGGGATCAAGTCAGAGTTGGTATTTATTAAAAGACTTTTAAGAAGGTCCATTAGAAGATCATAAAGCATTTGCTACTAACAGACTCAAGCTGGTACCAACCACAGATAACCAGCCCCACAGTACAGTCACTGACTCACAAGGGTCACTCACACCCACTCAGGCAGCAACAGCTATAAGCCAACCCTGGAATGGAGCTTTGCACTGACACACCAGTGCCTACCTGGAAGGTGCTCACAGTGTCCCTCAGAGGGGCTCTTCTCTCATCAGATGCTTGTATAAAATCCTGCAATGGACCCAGCCCAAGTTACATGACCCCCAACCGATGCTTGCCTGTGCCAGGAGCCTTGTGGTGTCCTACACTCACCAACTCCTGTGGATTCAAAACCACTGCCAGCCTCCAGACTCTCATCAGTTCTTGGAGGACTTTCGGAGGCTGCCTCTCAGCACTACTTCTCCTCTCTGGCCTGCTGTTCTGTGGTAGCTATTTCTCCATCCACACCTACAGCATCTGGTCACACAAACTTACAAAGCAGGGCCTTTTGGGACACAAGAGCCAGCCCGTGTGCTCCTGAAGGCATGGTACCCTGTGATGCGTACGATGTACTGACCAGCTGCCACTCAGGTCACAGGGGAACATCTTCTGCCTCTTGGGCTGGCAAGGGAGAAGTGGTCATGCATTCATAAAATATCCTTGCTGCTATGAAGGACAAACCAAGCCCCATGCCACTGCTCACAAGCAGGACAAGACATCAAGTGTCCTTGGGGCACACATCTGCACCAAGGTGCCAGCTGATCCTCCATGAAATGGCTGTGGGGAAACCAACAGAGATCTCAGCCTGGTCCCCAGACGTCCCGGGAAAGAGACCAAGGGAACAGGGGCTGCAGAGGGGCAGGCACTGGCAAACCAGGGTCACAGCTGGGCCATGCCAGCCTTGACAGTACTTCCTCCAAACCCTGGCTCCAGACTCTCTCACCCAGCTGCCTTCACTCTGTTTAGTACCTTGGCATTTTCCTTCACATATCCCCTCTTCTGACAGCAGCCCCTGCCCACAAATGGATTGCAGCATCTTTGGGAAACTGCAGGTAGATGCAAACAGACCGACAAATGATTCCTTCAGCCACAGCTCTGTACAACTTGCTGTCACCTCAGCTAACTTCTGAGCTATGCTGAAAAGCCACGGCACGACACTTGGAAGCATGAAGCACAAGGGCAGAGGAAGACTGAGGTTTCTATCATCAGGGACCCCACTTACCTCCCTCTTCAGTTGAGGCAGTGGGAGCAAGAGGAAAGACAGTGACTCAAAGGCTAGGCGAACTTGCTCCTATCCCTCTGTCACTTACCATGCAGTAGATGTGATGCTCCTGCAGTGATCTCCACTTGCCAAAAACATGCCTGCAGGGCTGACAGGGGAAGGCTGCTCCCACACCATGCTGCAGTTTGTCTTCCACCAGTGGGCCAGAAACCAAAGGCAGCAGCATCCTGCCATCACCTCTTTGTTGTGATGATGTGATGTTTTGATCACCTCACAGGCCCTCCTACTCATCTTTTTCTGCTCCCTCCCTAGACTGGAACAAACACTCAGTGTCAGGATGTGTCCGTTCCACTAGGCTGTGACTGGGACCCCAAGTCCAAGGCGGAGCTTCGCCTGTGTGGGCAGAGAGCAGGCAGGGAAAGCAGAGGGCAATGATACGTGGGGCCACTCCAACATTACAGCCAGCCCTAGCACCAAGGCAGCATCTTCTGGGACAGAGACAAGGGGGCTCCTGAATACTGAGCTCCAACAAATGCTCTGCCAAGGCCTGGCAAGCCACTGGGACTTCTCTCTGCTGGCTTGCCAGGTCAGGGAGGGGAGTGCTCCCCACACTGCCCAGGGTGGATGCTGGGCTGATCTTCGGACCTTTGCAACAGAAACTGCCATGCAAAGCAATCCCTCTGAGAACACAGACACACACGCGTGCACCGACCCTGTGCTGCAGGCCCCCATGCCCCAGCCGTCCCAGGGCAGTGATCGCACACAGCAGCTCCCACCCACTAGAGGCAGCGCAGGGCCACGGGCACAGCAGCAGCTGCAGCCCCTGTCCTGCTTCTGGCCCGCCGAGGCCCTTCTCTCCCGCATGCACGGGCCAGCAGCCTCTCTCAGGTTCCCCTTCCCCAGCACCAGCCACCGCTCCCCGGGCCCTGGGGCCGCGCCAGCAGCAGCCAGAGCGCCCCACCCCCGGTGCCAGGAAGGCGGCTGAGCCCCGGCAGGCGCTCTGAAAAGTCCAGACCTGGCTGGGGACACCCGCAAGGTCCGGTTATGCCCCACCAGGGGCGGTCCCGGAGCTCCCGCTGCCTGGCGGGACACGATACCGGCCTCCGCGGCCGCCCCCAGGGCAGGGGCGCCCTTCAGGGGGGATGCCACGCCCCCGCCATCATGGCGGCGCCCAGCCAGGCCCCCCCGTCTCAAGGTGGTGCTGGGCGGGCGGGGGTCGTAAGGCGTCACGTGCCTCCCTGCGGCCCAATCAGCGGCAGGCAGCCCCTGCGCGGTGGGCGGTGCCTGCGCGACGGGCAGGGTGTGCGCTAAGATGGCGGACGATAAGGTGAGTGGGGCGGCACGGCAGGCAGGCGCGGATCGGGCCTTGAGGGGCGGGTCTGGGGCTTAGGGAGTGCTGGGCTGGTTCCTTGTGCCCGGCCGCTGCCTGCGTGTCTCCCCCAGGACCCGCTGCCCAAGCTGAAGGATCTGGCCTTCCTGAAGGACCAGCTGGAGAGCCTGCAGCGCAGGGTGGAGGACGAGGTGCACGCTGGTGTGGGGCAGGTAACGCGCATCCCTCGCCGGTGTGGTGACCCGTGTATCTCGGGGCGGACCAGTCACCCGTCTTGAGGGGGCTTGGTAAAAAAAAAATAAAAAAAAAATCCCTGGGGCATGTTCCTACTCTGCATTCCCTGTGCCAGCCCATCCAGTTTGGTGGCCTCACTCTTCACTCTTTTCTGCAGGATGGCTCTCTGCTGGCCTCACCCTTTCTCAAAGGCTTCCTGGCAGGCTACCTGGTAGCCAAACTTCGCTTCTCAGCCGTCCTAGGATTCGTGGCTGGGACCTGCACAGGGATATACGCTGCTCAGAACTATGCTGTCCCCAACGTTGAAAAGACAATCCGGGACTATTTCAGTTCACTGAAAAAAGGTCGGGACTAGCAAGGAGCCCTTTGGCAGTGGTGACTGTAGGAACAGTACTCCTTAGTTAGCAGGCACAGAAGATTCCTAGGGCTTTCGGAGGTACATCACATACACCATTCTTTTCCACTGGAAAAGGGCTTTACACCATATCATTGTGAGACATCAGCGGGTCTGGTCGTGCTGTATTTATTAGAGCATCGTGACAGCGGTGATCACTCCACTAACCCACAGTAGCTTGGAAGCATTGGCAGCCAATGGTTTGCCGGCAGCCAACGGTTTACCAGCAGCCTTTTTTCATCACCTTTCCCCATGTCCCTGCAGACTGAAAGGCTGCTTGTGACATGTCATTACACTCACCACTCATATGCCCTTCTGCTGAGCACACACTTTGCTCTAGGAACATGCTTTGTGTGGCTTTCTGGGGAGGCCTGTTGTTCTCTTCCTAATGAAAGACAAAACCATTCTCTTCCATTGCATCAGAAATGTAGCAGGTAACATCCTGTTTTAATCAGGCTCATTAAATTCATGGTATTTGGTCTCTTTTTGAATGTTCTAGGGTGCAAGTCTGTCTGGCCTGTCTGCACTGATAGCAGCTCACCCTTGCTGGCTACCGCCTGAAAATGGTGATATTTGGTAATGCTGCTGGCTCAGCAAACTGGGTGCTCCAGAGGGGGCTGTGGGGACTGATGCTGGTCTTGTCTGTAGCCATATATGGCTCTCATGCTCCCCTCCTGACCCTGTGCAAGGTGGATGGGATGATCCCCTTCAGCTCCACGTCCGTTGTAGTTCTTGTTGAGCTGACAAAACTGGTGTTCTCCCTCCTGTTCCTTCTGACCTGTAACCAGGAGCTGCTGGGAGTCACTGTGTCATGGCGCCATGTTACCCCCTTTGCCCTCTCTGCCCTGCTCTATGCTGCCAACAACAATCTGGTGGTTCACATGCAGCTCTTCATGGATCCCAGCACCTACCAGGTCTTGAGTAACTTAAAGATCGTCAGCACCGCGCTACTGTACAGCCTCTTCCTGCGCCAAAGACTTAGCATGCGCAAATGGCTGGCTCTCTTCCTGCTTGTAGCTGCTGGGGTGAGCTACAGCTGTGGCGGCCTGCAGGACCCTGGCGCACACTCCAAGATGCAGCTGCACATCACGCTGGTGGGCTTGTTGCTGATCTCAGTGTACTGCCTGATATCAGGCTTGTCTGCTGTCTACACAGAAGCCATCCTGAAAACCCAGGCGCTACCTCTCAGCCTTCAGAACCTCTTCCTTTACTTCTTTGGGGTCCTGCTCAACTTGATCGGCTACTTCTGGAGCAGCGCAGAGAGTGGTTTCTTGGAGGGTTTTTCCTCCTGGGTGCTGCTGATTGTGGTCAGCCAGGCCTTGAACGGCTTGATCATGTCCGTGGTCATGAAGCACAGCAGTAACATCACCAGGCTCTTCGTGATCTCCTGCTCTATCCTGGTAAATGCCTTCCTGTCCGTCACCCTCTTCAACCTGCAGCTCACCGTCCTCTTCTTCATTGCTGTCTCATGCATTGGCCTTGCTGTTCACTTGTACTATGGGGTCGTGTAGCTGCAGCCTTCCTGCCCTGTGTGCTCCAGGGCAGTCTTTAGTCATTCCTCAGGGGTGTTTAGTGCTTATGCTGGGGCTGGCATTTGAAGCACAGTGGTGCTCTGGCCATTGGCCTCCCCAACCTACTGTTTGCAGCAAGTCATTACTGGTGGGTCTATGCAAGACTAGCAGCGGGCACCTGGAGGCGGAGTGCTGAGGAGGAGAGTGCCCTGCCCCTGCTTCCAGGGGGGAAGCTGGGCCCTGCTTCAGCCTGGCTGGGCTCCATGCCACAGGGTTCCTGTGCAATCGGGTGGGCCCAGCTTTGAGGGTGGGTCCTGAGTGTCTCGCTCATGTATGACATTCTCAAGCTGCTTCCCCATCTTCCCCACACCAAAGAGCGCACCTGTTTTTTGTGCCTGTAAATGCTCCTTCAGTGGTTAGCTCTGCTGTGCTGGGGCTCTTCGTGCAGGCAACCCTGCTGCATGATCACTGCTAGGCCAGCATTGGTCTGATACTGTTTTGATTCCTGTGGATGGTGTTTCCCTGTGGCAGGGGTCCAGGTCCATCTGACATGTCCAGCTGATCCCTAGCCCTTGGCTTTAGGGGAGCCTTGGCGCTGTGGGAGGTGACCCCTGTGGCCTGTGCCCTCTCTGAGCCCCTAGTGAGTGTGGAGAGGGTTTCTCCCTCCAGGTCTGTAGAGGTACCAGCCATCTTCATGGGGCTGGGTGCTGTTGCCTGGAGAGCCTCATGCCACAGCCAGAGGTGTTTCTCCCACCTCTCTGTGTTTTTTTGAGTCCACCCCTTGCTGCAACCTCTGGCTGAAGGGCTGCTGTCCTTAGGCCCCATTTTCCCTTCTCAGGCATGGTGTTGCTGCTCCATGCGGAGCAGATGGGGACTAGGCGTATGCGGGAACTGTTTCACCTGCTCCTCAAAAGGGAGACAGCACCCAAATTTGTACCAGTGCTGTGGCTAGCAAGCCCCTGGCAGGCAGAAGTTGCCACGGGCTCTGGGTGGGGTTATTAAAGTTGCAGTTCAACAGTACATGTGTCTGTCCTCCCTGCAGGAAGGCATCTATTTCACTTGGCGGAGTTTTGGGGTCCAGGGATGCTGGCTCAGGGTGTCTGTGGCAACACTGGCCAAGCCCAGCTGTCTGGCTTCCCACAGCTCCTGGTTGTGCATGGTGAGCTCCACAGCATCCCAGAGCACCTCCCGCAGCAGCATCTGGTACTAGTGGTCTAGCACCTCCATTTGCTCCTCTGCCAGGCACTGCTGGTCCCAAAGAACCTGCAGGGACAGCTGGGGCTGCCTGGCATGGCCCTGGCAGCCTGGAGGTGCATCCCCCCGTCGCCTACCTGCAGCAGGTGCTGCCTGCAGGCCTGCCTCTCCTGCTGGTGGCTCTGCAGCAAGGCCTCCAGGTCCCACTTGGCCACCTCCCACTCCCTCTGTGCTGCCTCTAGGCTTAGCCCCAGTGTGACTGTCCTGTTGCCAGTGAGCTGTGTCCCACTGCAGGGGACAGGGATGAGGACAGGGCAACTCTGGGGTATCTCTGCTCCCTGGGGTTGCCCTGCTCTGGGAGAGCAGAGCCAGAGAAGGAGGAGAGCCTGGAGACCACAGTGGTGGACTCTCTTCCCATGCCCACCTCCCTGGTCACCTCCTGGCCTGGTGCTGCCCTGCCCTGTCCTGTCCGTAAGCTCTCACTGGAGGAGCAAGCAGTGCTGAGCCTGCATCCGCTGCCTCTGTGCCTTGGCCAGGGTGTACTGAACCTCCAGGGATGGGCATGGCTGGCACTGGCTCCCTGCCTGGCAGAGAGCAGAGCCAGCTCGGACAGCCTGAGGACCCAGTGCTGCCTGTGCAGAGGATTACAGGCCCTGAGTGCTGCCCCTGCCCAGGAGCAGCAGCCAGGGACCCAGTGGGCTCCCACTCACATCAGCCTTGGTCAGTGGCCATGGCTGTGGCGCTTTGCTTGGTGAGGGCTCCTCCAGTGAGCCCTGCCCTGCACACTCCAGGGCTGCTCTTGCCGGTACCTGTTCCTGGGTGGGGAGAGGGAAGGAGAATGAGCATGATGTGGTGGGGCTGAAGAAGCCAGTTTAAACAAAGGCCTCTTCCAGCCCCTGAGCAAAGATATTTCCCACCCTGTAAAGCGATGCTCTGTGCCCACGTATCAGCCACCCAGGCACGGGGGACATGCCTGTCCACCCGCTCTGGACCTGCTGTCTCCAGGCTGGCACTAGTCAGGAGTGTTCAGGTCCCATGCTGCTGGCCCGGCACTGTACTCCCTGTGGAGACCTGGTACTGTGGGAGCAGGAGGAGATGTTACAGGGATGCAACCAGGATTCAGGGCTTCTCCTGCACCTGGGTTGTCCCTGGATGAGGGAGCCATGGCCTGACCTGTGCCCACCTTGGCACTGGGCTGGCACATCTGACATGTCCTGAGCACCTCGGTTGCTGCCTGCTGCTTCTCCCACCTTTGGCTCTTCAGCACCTGCAAAAAGGGCTGGGGATCCTTGCTGGGGTGCTGGAGACCTCCAGGCACAGCACAGCTCCAGGGACACATACCCCCCAGGCAGGCAGCCCCTGCCTTCAGTGCCAGACAAGGGTCTTGACACCAGGATGAGCCCAGGGCTCATCCAACTGGGGGGATTGGTGCCATCCTGATCTCACCTAGTGGCCAGGGGCATTACCCCACCTGCAGCTCCCACAGGGGTCTTCACAGCTGGGTCATGGCCATCTTCTACTTGGGGAGGCCAGCTCCAGCCAGCAGCTCTGTCCACAGCCCTTGGATCTCCCTTTGACATGCCACAACCTCTTGCACCAGGTCCCACAGGGTGGCTGAGATTGTCTTGGCCAGCCCCTTCACCCACTCAGCCAGCCCCAGGGCTGCCAGGATTTCTTCTCTGGAGGTGTCTGGGTGAGCAGCAAGCCCTGGGCAGGTGCCACAGGGGTTCACCAGCATGGGGCCATCCCAGTGCCTGGCACAGGGTCAGGGCTGATGGGCATGAGCAGAGCCAGTGTCCAGCTTCCAATGACTGCAGGTGTCCCTGAGCAGTGGCCAAGGACCGAGTGCCAGCTGTGGGGCAGGGTAGGGGTGAACCTCAGGGAAGGGGCACCCCAAAGCAGTGTCTGAGTCCCAGGGGCTACCTGGCAATGTCACACACAGCAGCAGGCATGTTAGGCTGTTCTCCTTCAGCAGCCACTCGACCATCCAGGGCAGGCAGCTGGTGCCCTGCATGTGAGGCAGGAGACACCCTGGGAGAGGGGTGGGGCTGGGACCTACACACCCAGGCAGGCTGAGCCCTGACCTGCACATGCCCGAGGATGGGCTAGCCACACTGGGAGCAAACCCACATCCCTGAGGGGTGGTAGCAACCCCTTGGCTCACAGCCATGGGCTCCCATTGGGGTGTCTGGGTCTCCTGCTTCAGTTCTGGGTACCAAATCCCCCTTAGCCCCACAGCAGGCACCATGGGGGTGCTGGAGAGGGGACCTGGCTCAGCCCCAGCACAGAGCCATAGGACTGGTATGTATGGCTCAGGGCAGGGCCCGGGGGCTCCAAGGGATGCCAGAATCCTGAAAGCTGAGTGCTGGTGCCTGCCGTCTTCCAGTTGCCGCTCCACAGAGAGAGTTAAGAGGGTGCTGGCGCTAGGGAGAGGCTGGTGCATGAGTGGGGCTGCAGCAGTGCCTGTAGCCAGCCCCAGCACCCTGTGGCCCAATCCTTCCTGACCCTGCAGGATGTCAGCAGAATCCCTCACCCCTCTATGGCCAAGCACTTGTCTGTGGGGGGTTCCAGTATTGGGATGGCACCCAACCCCCAGGTGTGGACACTGATGGGAGCTTGGGCATTGGGCACAGCAACTTCCATTGCCTCTTCCACCATCCTGGAACTAGAGAGAGACAAAAGCGAGCAAGGAGCGTTACATCTACCCAACTCCTGCAATGCCTGGGCCCCCTGAGGGATACCCCTCACTGTCCTCTGGCTGGGAACAATGCTTCCTGCGCAGCCCCATGCTCAATGTTGGAGTACCAGCCCCCCAGGAGTAGCTGCCTGGCCACAGGGCATCTGGTACCTACAGGCCCAGGGGTGTGACATCCATCACTTGCAGGACTCGGCTATCAGGACAGAGCAGGTTATACAATCAGAATCATTAAAGTTGGAAAAG